>CM060950.1:152568663-152858663 GCA_030765055.1 Mantis religiosa | reverse complement strand
CAATAGATGGCGCTGAAAGCAGGAGAAGGCTTGGCATCCACTTTTTTCTGGCTGCTAGGTTAACCAATCTTATGCAGCCATATGCCCCGCACCTCCCCTCTAACTGCCTCGGCACTCCCTAGGTTCATCCTGCCATATACCTACCCACTGCATGCCAGTGGTTTGCATCTGGGAGTGAACTATCCGGCAGCCACAAACAATACAGCGCGCTAAGTTCCACTGCACTACACAAGGTCGAAATGAACTCCAAATGGAACGTGACATTGCATTAAAGAGAGACGCAGAATTTTGGTCGTAGCGCAAACATGCTACCCAATTTAGCAGCATGCTACCCTGCATGTTATTTTTTTTGTTATTTTACCTCCTCCAACATTAAGTCATATCGGACGGTGAATGAAATGGGTGAAATGATGCTCAGATGTGTTCAGGGTCCATGGAGCTTAGAGATACCCGACATTCGTCTTTAAGGATAACGGAACACCCCGGAATAAACCTCATCCAGGTGGCTCACCCTGACCGAGATTTGAACTCGGGACCTCTTGAACGTGAGACAATCACGCTACCATATACGCTACTGAGGTAGGCCTGCATGTTATGGTTAAATGTTGTGGACAAATACTTGAAAGTTACATATTCCTTTTTTATAAGAAGAAAGAATTTTACTTTCTGATCACGATCGTAGGTATATCCTGTCTCTACAATACTGTGACTTTGTGGGTTCGTGAAATGAAAAGTCCAATTTCACCACTCAAAACTGTTCTTTATTTCCACCGACTTACAGTTTAACACTTGCCATTTACATAAAATTACGTACTGCACACAATTACAATTCACCAGTTCGTCCGTTACAACTTCATTTGTACTCGCGATTACGTCAACTCCGATGCTCATACACAGTTACGTACAGTCTTCCGTTGCACAATCTTCTCGTTCATTAACACGTCACTGACTAACACTTACACCAAGAACTGTGTGTGTCTCCTCACTCACTGACTAACTGACTAACTGACTTCACTTCGCTCCGGCAGCCCCTTTTTATAGGAATATCGCCGCCTTCTGGCTTCCACAGGAAGGTTCCAGTAGATGAAAGATCCCGTAATTTCCGGAACACAGGTAGAAGAGAAACAGACCGCACAATCATGTTTTTTCCCCCAGCCATCCCTGTCACCACTATAAGACGGACGAGGGGCAGGCGTGGCTAACACGGACCTCCCCTGTCTTCCGATCTCAGCTGCTTCCATAGGGTGTTCCAACGCCGGGGTGACACTGCTCCCTCCTCAAAGCTGTTCGCCCCGAACAGCACCATCGTAGCGTGCCAGGCGGTCCAGGTGTACCACCAGCATCTGCCCGGAGTCTGAGCCAGAAGTAGCGCTGCCGTAGCTTGTGAATCATACCGTTCGCTCCCAGTTGTCCTCCTGAAGTACCGGCGTGCACTTCCTCCAAGACTTCCGGGACCTTACTCCGGGGGAGTACCAACTGTTCTCTCTGCGCCTTCCCATCGGGTGACTCCCATACCCGGAACAGCACGGCCTCTCTGGTCTTCAACGAGTCCCATTGGGCCCAGTACGAGTTGTAGGTGGCGCTCCTCGGTGCGATGTCCTCCCAGGTTGGTCTTGTCCCTGCCTCCACTTCTCTCAAGAGTGGCCCCAAGTCTGCGTCCGCCAGCTGCTCCCTCCTCAGGCCTGCACTATCCCAGCCTTCAGCAGGCACTGCCACAACTACTCGGACTGCTGCGGCACGCTCCTTCTCTTCCACTCTTGTGCACTGGCCGCACTCTACTGGACAGGGTCTTCGGGACATGGCGTCTGCGTTACCGTGGCTCTTCCCTCTACGATGTTCCGAGGTGAAGTCGTACTCCTGCAGCCTCTGGACCCAACGTGCTGTCTGGCCTTCCAGGTTCTTAAAGGTCAATAGCCAGGTTAGGGCGGAATGGTCAGTCCTCAGGTGGAATGGCTGACCGTACAGGTACTTGTGGAAGTGCTCCAATGTCTTTACTACCGCCAGTAACTCCCGTCGGGTGACGCAGTAGTTCTTCTCTGCCTTGGATAGCGTCTTGCTGTAATAGGCTATCACCCGCTCATGGCCGTCCTGGATCTGCGACAGGACACCTCCAATGCAATGGTCGCTGGCGTCGGTGTCCACAATGAAGGCGCCACCCGGTTGTGGGAAACCCAAAATTGGAGCACTGCACAGGGTCTCATTTAGGTGCTGGAAAGCGTTTTCGGCGTCCTCTGTCCACACATAAGGCCGGTGTTCCTCTGTCAGGCGGGTGAGGGGTTTGGCGATGTTGTCGGCCTTTTCCTCTAAATCATTAAGGCGGTCGTCTACTTGACCCATCCGGTTGCCCAGATTCGTGACGTCATCCCTCACGCCGGCCAACCGTTCCTCAAATTCGGCGGCGAGAGCCTCGTTCGCCACCTTCATTTCCGTGGCCAGACGGTCGTTCGCTGCTCTCATTTCTGTGGTTAATTCGCTCTTTATTTGTTTCAGTTCCGCGGCCAGGTTGTCATTTGCCGCTTCTGTTTTTGCAGCGAGGTTTTCATTTGCCGTCTTCATTTCTTTCAGTTCCGCTAAAATCTTTTCTAATGCTGCCTCCATTGTGTTATATCCCACTTCTGACACCAATTGTGACTTTGTGGGTTCGTGAAATGAAAAGTCCAATTTCACCACTCAAAACTGTTCCTTATTTCCACCGACTTACAGTTTAACACTTGCCATTTACATAAAATTACGTACTGCACACAATTACAATTCACCAGTTCGTCCGTTACAACTTCACTTGTACTCGCGATTACGTCAACTCCGATGCTCATACACAGTTACGTACAGTCTTCCGTTGCACAATCTTCTCGTTCATTAACACGTCACTGACTAACACTTACACCAAGAACTGTGTGTGTCTCCTCACTCACTGACTAACTGACTAACTGACTTCACTTCGCTCCGGCAGCCCCTTTTTATAGGAATATCGCCGCCTTCTGGCTTCCACAGGAAGGTTCCAGTAGATGAAAGATCCCGTAATTTCCAGAACACAGGTAGAAGAGAAACAGACCGCACAATCATGTTTTTTCCCCCAGCCATCCCTGTCACCACTATAAGACGGACGAGGGGGAGGCGTGGCTAACACGGACCTCCCCTGTCTTCCGCTCTCAGCTGCTTCCATAGGGTGTTCCAACGCCCGGGTGACAATACTTATAACGCGAGTGATCCACTTTTTATCTTCACATGGTTATGGTTACACCCAACATCCATCTATCCAATACAGATAGGCCTGAATAACAACACCATTTTTTCCTCATAACATTTATTTCAAGCATAAATAAATAAGGCACCTATTAAAACAGAAGTCACGCAGTATGAAACAGGGTTAATTGTCAATTCGTTTTCAGAGTAGAGGTGTCGTTTAGTTAAAGTGAATGGCATCGTTAAGTCGTGTGTTAAACTCGAGCTGAAATATTGTTAATATTACTTTAAATTATTATCCACATATCTTTTTTCCAGTGTTTGTGATCCGAGTCCGTGAACATGTCTGTCGAAGCCGGGATAAATGATTTTTCGATCAACAAACGTGAAGTCATTCATTCTCAGGGCAGAAAAAATATATTTAATATGAACAAACTTTTACGAAAGCTCTCCAATCCAGGATATAGGCCAACTATAGATTTTTCGAAATCCCAGTAATTATCTCTGCAACCTTGTGGTGTAGGTAGTGTGCACACAGTGTCACGAATTTGTAGTAAAGCAACTTCATCCTTAGAGAAAGGGAGCGTACCTGTGTTTTAATCTCCGGGAAAGATCCATAAATTTGGAAAGCGAATTACTGGATTGGAAACCGTACTTGCTGTTCCACTACTGTGACGTGTGTCAAGGTAAGATCTTAATGTTTTAGGAATGTTTAATGTGTTGTTTAATTACGAGAAGAATAGCCAAAATCTTTTCTGGCCGGTAAAGCTGCTCTTGTGTACACGGAACCTCTGCAGTTGCACGTACTACGCTTGGCAACAGCGCTCCGCTTGAGCATTGGCCAGCGTTCATATGGCTTTAACTCTTGCGAGTGGTATAGTATCATCTAAAAAGAGCAGAGCCATTGACTCCTTGCCAAGTTTAAAAAGCAAGTCATTTATATATATATATATATATATATATATATATATATATATATTAAAAATAACAATGGCCCAAGTATAGAGCCTTGTAGGAAACTATACGTTATGAGGTTTTGGATGGGTTTGACTCTCTTCTTGTCTTTGGCGTACTGTACATGCTCTATCTAAGTCCTTGGAAACCACATACCTCCCTTATAGCCCTTTATTGTCTTCTAAATGGCTAAGTGCCTTACAAAAACCCATCACGTAATACCTATCATTAGTGACGTAATTGCAGTTGGGTTGTTTTGCGGGTGTTGTATTTTGCTGTGTGGCTAAGTAAACAAGTTTGAATATGAGAGAACATAGCATCAATATTGAATTTCGTAATCGGATTTGCACGTGTGTTAGTGATAGTTCAAGGTGATGACAGGCAGGTGAAGAGTTGATAATTTGGATAGCAGGGGAGTGATATTCAATGTTCACAAGTATTTTTTTTGTGACGAATACGAGGTACAAGAATATGGTAGGTCAACTATATCTACGTCCAGTGTGGTTCAAGGAACTGCAACAACTCTGTTGTTGCTACGTGCAATATTATCAGAATCTTAAAAAGAAATAATTAAAAATACTTAAAACCTAAAAATTATACTTAAGAAAAGCTCAAACAGCAGTTATTTTGCGCACTTTCGATAAGAAATACCCGAACAGAATTTCGACAGAAACTACAATGCACTCATTCGTCGCCGCTGCAATACTGCGAGCTATTTATTATTCAATGTAAGAATAGGAGTAACCTTCTGCCTAGCCTACAAGATATAATTATGCAATAAGAAATGAGGCATTGGGTGTCAGCATGTGGAGTTTGAGATACACTAATATATGGAAAGAATCGACGTCATTAAGAGATTCAACTTTTTAAAGGAAAATGAGAAGCCTAGCAACAGATAGACCTTTTGTTGACCACGATGAATTGTGAATAAACGTAGGCCACACGTAAAGATCAGATTTGGACACTCTTCGTCATTTTAAATGCCGGGTGTTCTAATAGTTTTATTCCCGATGCCCATTTGAATTTGAAATCAGAAGCAATAAAGAATTACCACAAAGAAACATAATACTCTGCGCTTGAGTTTTTTTTACCTTTGTGATTACCTGGTTGTACCAATAGTGTTACCCTTATCACAAGTGGATAATCCAAGGGAAACTATATTTTCATACTTTTCATATGATTACTAATCTATCCTTCCAAAGCAGAATTTCCATGCTCCTCTTTGCAGCACCAGTGAGTAGTGGTTAGTCTTTCATAAGTTCTCTTTGACTTATTTACACGCGACCACAGCCCGAGTGTGGCCCGATGGGTCCGATGTACGTCTTAGTCTCTCAGTGGAGTTAACTAAATGGTGTGAAGTGTAGTGCAATTAGGATTTAATGTTTTGACATCCAATAATTGGTAAATAGTCATATCAATGAGGAAGTAATTGTGAACGTAATGAACTTTTCTACACAATTCCCTGCACTGCTGGAAAATGCTGCAAAGATAGAAAAATGAATTAAATAACGCAAATGAAAACAGGAATTTCGCAAACTCGTGATTCATCCAGTTTAATTCCGCAAGCTGGTGTAACAGGTTAGTTAAATAGCTTAACAGCCTATGTATACTTCTCCCTTGGTTATCTGATATGTACTTAATTAAGGCCTAGTCCTGCTCATAAGTTAAAAAAGGCATTTCAAAAAATGTGTGCGCTTCTAAATGAAGACAGTGGAGATATTTTGGAATGCAATTTTTTTATTTTCTTCTTTAATGTCAACTCTTTGACATGTGCACGCTACAATTTCAGTAATTCCATTTAATTCAGTTGACTCATAACTTAATGCGTTGTTATCCAAAGCAACGACTGCAACTGCCGTTGCATATGTGCCACTTGAAATTCATTAGTATTTTGTAGGCAAGAAAGGAAGAGCTCCCCGAAGATCCCACTATTGCAGTTCGTGTGTTGAATGTATTCAGTAATAAAAGATCTCGACGAATCGATTTTTATAGAAGAATGACAGTTCGATTTTTAGCAACTTTTTAGGAAACCGAAATATTTTGTTGTTATCTTATGGCACTGTGTGTGTAGATACATTATTTCCTGTTCTTCAAAGCCGATAGAAAAATATTGGTCCAATGAATAGATAAATTCTGTAGATATGCAGTCCCAGAGCAAAGAGGCTAATGGGCTTTCTCTATTTGAAGCAGCTTCTATGCCAGGATAGTAATAGCACATATAGGTGAGGATTTGGCCGATGTTTTTTTGTTGTTTATATATCCTAAAGTAAAAATACATAGAGATATTGAAAAAACAATACAGTATATGTAAATTACTAAATTCCTATGTAAAACATTTACCCTTATCTGTAATACAATGCAGGGGACACGTGAAGTCTTCACCATGGAAATTTCAGTTCTTCCAAGAATAAATTTGTTTGTAAAGAAAGTGTTCATAGTTTGTTGCCAAATAATAGGCTGTAATGAAGAAACATAGCAATATCATCTAATTCATTATCTCGCTACAAAATAAACATTTAAATCCATAGAAATGAAGTTCTTCTAGAAGCTGTAGAATATATGTTAATCTAGTTCATACAGAATTTTAGTGCTGTTTTATTGTCAATGCTGGTTACCTCAACCGTCGTTGCTTCAAAGGTCCCTTTTAACTAAATGGCTCTACCGAGTTGATGAATTGGTTGGAAAAATGTTGGGGATGTGCTGAGTTCAGGTTAATGAGATTTGCCTTATCAAGATAAGGGAAACACTAAATATATCGTTATCTGAGAGGTTAGCACCTTAGATTTGAGATTCTTGGTATGCATTTTTATACTCATCTGTTGCTAATGATGACATAGATCAAACATGTTTCCACCCGCCTCGGTAGCATTGTGGTAGCATGTCTGCCTCATGTTCAAGAGGTCCCGAGTTCAAATCTCGGTCAGGGTGAGTTACCTGGATAAGGTATTTTCCGGGATTTTCCCTTATCAGCAAGACAAATGTCGGGTTACTCTAAACTCTATGGACCCTGGGCTCATTTGAGCATCATTTCACCCACTCCACTCATCGTCCGATATGACTTAACGTTGTAGGACGTAAACTGCAAAAAAAAAAAAAAAAAAAAAAAAAGGTTTTCACGACCTTTCAGCTGACTGTGCGACAACATACAGCCCACTTCTTATTACGGGAAATTCATGATCTGTGTCAAGATAATTATCACTAACAAATCAGCCTGATATTTAAACCCCTGTAATTTTTATCTTGGGAGGGGGGCATTGAAAAGTGTACAAGACCTATCTACATACTTTAGATGAATTTAAAATTAATGTTTTACCAAAAAAATTGATGCCATTTCTCAGAGGAAACTGCAGACTGCAATGAGTATGTTCCCAAGCAGGTGTGAAAAGAACTTTAACAGCAATGGGAAGCAGTTTTAACATCTCCTTTCTTAACATATATTAGTATATATGTATTTAAGTGTTTATATTTTGTATGTTAGAAATCATAATAAACTTTTTTTTTTTGCGGCCAAATGGCCATACAAAAGAGGTCAATTTCAAACAAATACAAATTATTCAAGTTTGCATTCTGGCGCCTTGGTTCGCATAGTCTTTAATTGATTTGGTTCTTTTTCTGCACAGTTCTATGTGGTAACATTCACATGTTTGTCTGCATAAGTTGCACTCACAGGTCTCTGCTGGCTCATGGTATGATGTGTTCTTGCAGATGAGATGATGGAAACCGTGTACCACCATTCTAGTAAACACGTGCCTCATCTCAAAGTTGGATGTGGTCCATGTCTGGTCTATCATGGCCCCTGCTCCATAAATCTCTTGGGGTACTTCTTCTCTGGGTAGAGTCAAAAGTGCCCTTAGGTCCTCAATAAGAAATGTTTCTTTGTGAGGAGATAGATGAGTGTGGAGCAAGTAGTCTTTGACACTCCTAGTGCTCTTTTGATGTATAATGCTTTTACCCTTTCTAGTGCGGATAGGTTCTTTCGGTGAGATGTAACCATATGACTTCTATTCCATACGTTAGAAATAACTTATGCCATAAACATTCTATATTTACTGTAGGCTCCCTGTCACCTGCACAGGAACATGCTGCATAAAGGATTGTTCATACCTTATAAATATTTTTTCAATCCAATTGCTGATCTCCCTTAGGCTACTGCCCAATTTTTTGTGTTTTCCCAATCTCTTCGGTTTAGTTTGATATGAGGTGCTCTACTGTTTGAATCTCTCTTAATTCTCCTCGGTTAGCAGTTTCTTTCCTTTTTCTAAACACCACAAATTTTCTCTGTGACTCCATTTTACTACTTAAATGCATCTCCATCCCTTCCATCTTACTAATAGGCTACTTTAAAATTGATTCATTTCTACACCTCCAGTTACTAGCAGTTAATAACTGTTATAATGACAAAGATATTTTTGTTCCATTTTCTAATACTTTACGGTCCCTTAATTTCTTGTTAACAAAAGAGTTAATTCTAGTTCTATGTGTTCCTATGTCCACTGCCATTGTTCCCTAATTTCTTTCTACACCAAAAAATTGGAGCTGTCACGATGTTCCGCTTTAGCAGCTAGCTTACCACTCCCCACTAATCTATTATCTTCTAATAAATGTTTTTTATGGAGCATTTAAAGCATGTATATTAGAAGTCAGTTTTTAAATTTTGCATAATTTTATTCTTATTAAAATAAGCCTTGTATGCAGCTCACCCTTTGAAGTCTTGGATTGATTGTGTTTCACAGCACCACTTTCAGAGGTTGTTTAACTGTTTACCATTTGTAGTTAATATACTAGATGTATGTATGTACCACATAACACATTTTTACACTTGTTTACCATTTATATAACAGAGTTAATTTATTGCAAATTTGTAATTTGTGCACGAGAATCTTTTTTTTTTTATGCATTCAAAAATGATGGTAGTTATCTGCTCTCTGAATTCTTTTAATGCAATAATACTCAGTTCTGTGAGGGACTAGCTTTCAATTTTGCAATAATTTCATGCAATATGAAAGAATGTAGGGGCTCTGCCTAATTTAGGTCTGAACAGGATGTATTTATTCAGCATTTACTCATATTGTAAGTATGTTTGTCTCTAAGTTCAATGAATGCGTGCTTCCATAATGATCATTACAGCTTTGTACCATTAAAGTAGGTCTCCTTTATCCATAGGCAAATCATTGATTTGATTGTATGATGAGCAATAATTAAAGCCAACTTTCTGATACTGGCATTATAAATGTAGCTAAACTATTTTAAAATTAATTCCAAAGAGTGAACTAGAACACACTAATTTCTTGCTCATTGAACAATATTGCAAATTTTATTTATTTCTTAAAATAGCTTTGTGCTTCGTACTATAACATCACAGGTTTGTTGCTGTCATGTCCATTTACATTCATCTTTGACCTGTGTGATGTCTTCATAAGCAAGACAATTGTAAGCATTTTGCTGGTTCACTGCTTGGTCAACATTTTGAGTTAAAATGCACATTGTGAAATACTGTTAGAGCTCTTACTTTGTAAATAAAACACACGTGTACTTTTATCTTGAAATGTTTGCTTCTCAGCAACATGGATATTTTAGTTTGGCCCATGTTAAAATGCATTGTGGTAATAGGATTTTAATTTCACTCCTGGCATCTTATGCCAACATGATTATTTTTTATAATTTTTTAATCTTTAAGATTTGAATATTTTATAGCACTTCATGACCAAATTAATACAATAGATAACTGCACATTCTTAGCTGCAATAATGAAACCGCATTTCTTCATAACACAATGATTTAAATACTCCAAGTGTAGACTGAATTATTATGGCTTAAAACTAGTGTCAGATCTTAAAGGAGCCTGATAAGCTGTTACAGATTAAAGCACAACTTCTGCACACTTACATAAGGAGCCAAAACAAAAAAAGGTTTACAAATCTTATTTTCTTCTTAAATCCCTGCTATGAATTCAAATGGTTAAAAACTTAATGGAGTTATCCACCATTTGTTTTTTACAAATAATTAAGGAGTAAATTTTAATTTATTTGAAGAAAGTTTACACAAATTATTATAGTTAAGCATACTGGTGCATAGAATAACACTTTTTATTTACTTGCATCACACACATCTGAACTATGTTTATTCTTTAGTATGTCATATAAAGGTAATACAGATATAATTTAACTTTGAACAATATTGTAAAGATTTATGATGGCTAATATTTTAAAAAAAATGTGCAACTCAATATTGAATCTATATCATGTAAAACAATAAGGATCACACTTTTCAAGTAAAATTGAATACCTACTTGGCAAAGCTACAATTTCCAGGTAACCACAGAAGGAGTATAGTTCATTAAATATTATTTGCCATTTTCATAATGTTTCTAGTGGTATAAACCTGAATTTATAATACATTTTTCACTTTATCAAATTTGACAATTTTCATATTAAACACACACACACGCACACACTTCACACACACACACTACACTTCACACTTTTTAATTTCATTGTTATTGACAGGGTTGTAAATGCTGTCTCTCTGATTGCATGATTCTTGGGTTCTGAATTTTATCTAAAACTTAACTTAAAAATATATGTTTGTGCATTTTTAGTTTCCTTTAGGCAGTAAATGTTTTCAGCTTATCCTGATGTTGCAAGTATACATACTTTTTATAGCTTTTGTTTTTGTTTTTAAGTTTTAGTTTTGGGCAACATTGCTGTTGTGCGAGCACTTTTAATATCCTGTTTATTGTTTGTTAAATGTTATATCACAAAATGCTTCAGCTTCTCCACATCACTAGAATTTTTAATACATCGCTGGAATTTTTTAATAATGTCTTTGAGATGTAATATAGTACAAAAGCGTGCATAATCCTAGTTTAAACACAAAGAATAGTTTCACGTGTTTATAGACTTATTTTGATGGCATGCATAATCAAAGTATCAATACAATTCAATAGTTCATTAAATCCAGGTAAATTGGATTAAAAGCACATCGTGGTTGTAGAATATGTGAAAAGCTAATAACATTACCAAAGATGCAGTATTGTGTGTCTAATGAAAAAAACGTAGCTTTTGGGATGTCTGATGTTTCTGCAATTGCAAACAAAAATGTGTATTTATGAAGCATTTTAGCATTGAGCTATTTAAACTCTGAAAGGGATCACATATTTGGTTTTATATGTTTATGAACTTTTTAAAGTAATGTAGTGTTTACTGAAAGGCATAGGTGACCCAGAAAGGGGATAAGTGGGCTTATAACCACCTCCTGTTAGTTGTAGAAAAAATATAACAGTTGTTATACTTAGGCTACAGTGTTGCTTTACTTTGGTGAGATGAAAACCATTGTTTATTGATATTTTATTTACCTATACCGTATGAGTGTTCATTTACAGTCAGTGGTTAAATTTATCATAGTGGCGCATCATATCTAAGGTGACGTTCCCCTAACTTGAAGAGGAGGAAAGAAAATTACAGGCCAAAACAAATGTGTTTGAAACGTGTTAATTAAATAAGTTCGAAATAAGAATTTAGCTCTTAATCCGAATGAATAACTTAGGTAAAACAATAACGTACCTATACATCTATGTAACATTACATTTATAAGGCAGCTTTATTTAAGAAATGATTTTATAATTAAAGATGGAAATTTAAATGAATGTATCTAAAGGATAATCCGTGGATCATTTGTGTGTTTGTTGAACATTTAGAAAAGATGCTGTTATTGCCGACTGCATTTTGTTATTTAAAATGTATGTTTCAAAATATGTTAGCTCCTTTTATATAAATTCAGGACTCGGCTCTGCTAAACCGCATTGTTGTAATAAAACAAACCGCTCCCCCCCCCCAACACACACACACACACACACACACACACACACACACACACACACACACACACACACACACACACACACACACACACACAAACAGTCCGCCTCGGTAGCGTAGATGGTAGCATGTCTGCCTCACGTTCAAGAGGTCCCGAGTTCGAATCTCGGTCAGGGTGAGTTACCTGGATATGGTTTTTTCCGGGGTTTTCCCTTATCCTTCAAGACGAATGTCGGGTAAGTCTAAGCTCCATGGACTCTGGACTCATTTGAGCAACATTTCACCCAATTCATTCACCGTCCGATATAACTTAAAGTTGGGGCGGACGTAAATTAAAAAAAAAAAAACACACAAAACTTTTCCTTTCTCCCAATGTACGAGTAGCGCCTTTGGCCTTTGACGAGTCCAACAAGCGCAGGAATTGACACGATTCATTAATTTTGATAGATGTCTTAAGGTGCTAACGGCCAATACCAGCTGGGTCTTGCTTGAGCTGACACGCCGTTTTGTGTTACGAAAACGTGCCTGTGTTATTGAATTATAACGGTGTTTACAAATCGCCGGGATGCCAATTGTCGGTAACGCTTGTACCTTTAGTGGTAACACATCGCTAAGTACCTTTGCATCGCATCAGGAGTGCAGCTTAACAATTTTAATTATGATACTTTGGATTAAATTATTTATTGACAGTAATGCACGAACACCTGTTTTTTTTTATAAGTTACATTTTGCGTAATTATCAACTTTGAAGTTACGTCACATGTTCTAATCCGTTTATTCATTTTAGATTTTTTTGTTCAGACTAATCTGACAAAAAGTATTTAACGCCATAGACAATGTCTAGAAGATTAATAAAATGTGTTTTATTGTCTAGGGTCTGAAAACTTAGTCTACCTAATATATCTCATTTCTGTACAATAACAGTTGAGATATTGCGGTTTCTTTAGTGGCTATTCCTGACTCAACTTCTGGTGTCCTTTAAAAGTTGTAATGTTACAAGTAGGGCCCGACTTGTGATGACTAGGGGATGGATTTTGCCCAATTTGCCTATTTTATTCCTCCGTTCAGCCTAATTTCTGAGTTTAATAATGCCTATAAATGCCTATTTCATACGTTTGTGCCCATTCTGCTTATTAGTGCCTAAAACTGCCTTTTCAGCCAATTTCTTCTGCTTGTAATTTGTGACAACAGCTTTTTCATTTGTTGGTTTCAATGTGAAGTTTTAGGGGAAGAGAAATTTCATACTGCTGCATATTGGATATACAAAAAGGCCTTATAGATGTGTCACATTGCGCTAATGAAGTCATAGAAAAATCTTAGAATTCGCTCAAGGACAAGTAGCAAAGACCAGCTAAATGATATATCAATGGATTGACAATGACCACTCTTTATGTGGGGAATGGAAAGCCCATTCTGTAAGCAGTGTTTTAAGTGCACACATAGATCAGTTTCCTACGCAAATATGCCAAAAGAGAGAAGCAACAGAAGTGTACTTCTTAAACAGTGGATAAATGGCGATCCATCGTTCAGCACAGATGGGAAAGTAATTTTTGTCAGCCTTGTGTGAAACAGGCGAGTTTAATCATTCATGTTTGTATTAATACTATATTATCCTAGTTTCAAAAACTTGTAAAAATCAGACCCTGTAACAGCATTATGCCGAACACAAACATTGTAGTTTTCTCATGCTTACGGTTTTCTACATGTATCTCCAAGGAATCGTGAAATCGATTGCTTGGAGACTTCTGGTGTTGTTTCCAACACTGAAAATGAAACTGCAGACCAATAAATCTTAATGGTTTGTATAACATTTTACAGAAATGCCTTTATAAAAGTATATACGAATTTTTTTTCACGATGCCGTAATTGCGGTAATTCTGTTGGAATGGACGGGAAACACCTACTAAAAAGCTGTGCTTTATTTGTTCTTTGTCGACAATGGGACATTTAGGGCTTTTATTACAAAAACTAGGATTCTGTAGCTTTAGCTTTCAATTCATTTTTGTTCTGTGCTTTGTATCTTTCTGACACCGTGACATTATTTTAAGTGACATTAAGATTGCTGTGATGAACTTTTGAATTTATCTTTCCAACAATCGTTTCTATTAAGGAGACACATCTGTGCAAATTGGCCCAAATCTTAAACAATCCCAAAATTATTTTTTTTTCTTTAAGTTAATATAGACATATTTTTTCTAGCGGCACTACAGAAAACGTCACTTGACTATTTAAAGAACCCTACACCTGTATCGTAGCTGTTATTACGTAATTTTAACCTCAGATTTCACAGATTCCATATTTTCTTCATTCTCCTAACTTAAAAATGTTCCACAAGATGCAGTTTTCTATTAATCTGTATGTAATTCTAAACATGCCTCTAAGGGCAACTGCATATAAAGTGTACCTGTTTACATTTGTTGTGCTTTTGTTATTTGTTTTGAAAAGGATTTGCTTACTTCTTACTTAAAACAGTTAACGAAAATAAAATTTGTTAAATAGTAATGATTATTTTTTCCCTTCGTTGATATGGCAAAGACAAATATTTCACATAGGTACAGGTCATTAATAGGTTAAAATGGGCGAAGAGACTTATACCTCAAGCAATTAATTTTTAAAAGTACAATATGTGGGAAATTTTGAAAATCGCCTGTAATTTAGACCTAAACTTTTAATTCTTCAGAAACTATTGTAGCTAGAAAGCCAAAACTTGGTATTATTCCATTCTTGATGGGTCACAAAAATTATGATATAAATTTGAAACAAATCTAACAAAAGCTCCCTTAAGGCCCCCCCCCCCCCCCAAACCATTTTGTTTTTGTTTTTTGACATAGTTAATTACTTCACACCTGTCTGCACATTATGGTTCTTACTTAGTGAAGTGGATTTATATGTATTTTAATTATACAATATCTGTTATTTTAACTAGCTGTGGAGCCATTTATGAAATTTGGAATAAATGTAGAACTATTTCGCCGAGGGAACCGCAAAATAGTATGTGTTTAGCGAATTTGTTGCAGCATATGTTGCGATGATTTCCATTTTGTTATAGAGCATTTTACTAAAATTGTGTATTTGTAACTGTTTACGTAACGAATTTTTAGTGCCTATTTTGCCCAACTTTAGTGCCCATTTGCGTGCCTATTTTACACATTTTTAGTGTATAAATCCGCTCCCTAGTCATGACCCAAAAAACATTAAAAACACCTTAAATTTATTAAAAATGACTTTAAAAATTATGTTCATTTATGGAACTTGCATATTTCACTTAGTCATTTCTGAATACTAAACAATAATTTGTTAGAAATATGCTTTAATGAATTTTGGTTGTTCTTTCACACTAGCCGTGTGTAAGACAGGGTTTGGAAAGGTAGGCAGAATGGAAAATGCCAGTACATAGTTTGGAGAATCTAATGCCATGCTGGCATGTTTCCATGATAGCTTAGTGGTTAAAACAATCGGACGGAGACCTGGAGATCCGTGGTTCAAATCCTGGCTATATGTTTCAACTTTTAACATTTGAAGGGATTGCCAGTACGGACTTACACATAGCGACGCTCTTTTTTATCATCAACAGAAGATACAGGGGCATGCTTAACGGAACAAATATTGCGGGTTTCCAGCTCATCTTCATTAGGAAATATGTACTTATTATCTGACAGTACATCAGGGGCGCGGCGTGGGTGATTCATAAGTGTTGCAGGTGTCTTCAGACTTATATATATATGGGGAGTGGCAGTCCCGAATTCCGAGGGTTTTCAGGTTAATATTATATATGTTGTTGCACAACATAAAACAAACACATGCCGTATTTAAGATGTATTTGCAATTTCTCCAATTTACAGTGTGTTTTTATTTCAGTTCAATGCACCGATTCTTCTCCAAGAAAAATGACAGAGTTTTCAAGGACAGATGAAAATCTATTTTGAGTTTGAATGTTTCTTAGATAAATGTGTATTTTGCGAAGCGCTGTTGATGCACTGGTGGCAGGAATAATAAAAATTAAATGCGTGATTCAAGTTGTTATCCTGTGATTTAGTTAAAGATTTAAGATCCTGAGTTGGTCTCCCTGTTGAAATTACGTGACATTTTCACCAAAAGAACGCGATCTCAAGGACCGATTTAAAAGGTTTCGATCACACAAACACGTCACTTTTACCCGCAAACTATGATGCCGTTCTTCTTATTGTTCATTTAATATTAAATTATTCACCAAATTACTATTACACGCGAAGAATTAACACTAAAACGCAAGGTTTGCCGTTTCACTGCACTGGCAATAATTTTGCTATAGGCAAGTAACTAATGGCCCGCCTCGGTAGCGCAGATGGTAGCGTGTCGGCCTCACGTTCAAGAGGTTCCGAGTTGAATTTCGGTCAGGGTGAGTTACCTGGATAAGGTTTTTCCTGGGTTTTCCCTTATCCTTAAAAGACGAATGTCGGGTAGTTCTAAGCTCCATGGACCCTGGACACATTTGAGCATCATTTCACTGATTTCGTTCACCGTCCGATATGACTTAACGTTGGAGGACGTAAAATTACTCCCCCCCCCCCAAAGTAACTAAATGCATCGCAAGGTCACTGACATTTCACACGAGTCTGTAAATTTGGAGTTTGCCGGTGAGCGCCACTGGCAAAATAACGAGTTATTTAGAACTGGAGGATGTCAGGACCGGTCTCGAGGGATCTCCACCGACCGGTCCCTTCGGATCCATCACAAATTAACATAATTGAAAAGTGAAATTGCTTGGATTTTTTTATTATACTTTGAACAAAAAATAATGTAAAATTTGGATACACTTTCTTTAATTTATTAGTTGTTGCCGACGGCAACAGAGGCATCATTAACACCATGCCACTGCAGTACATCAGCATGTATCACATCTGTTCTTTTTCAACAGATTTACCATTTTACCAAAGGCCATTTTTACGCTCCATCTTCTACACAATCTAGATTACTTCAACTGATGCTCTTTTATTTGCATTTTGCGGAAATACTTTTTTACTTTCGGCATAATGAATGCAAATCACTCGGTAGCAGCTCTCCTGTGACGATTGCATTGTAAGCAATTGAGAGCCATTGTGTGACTCTCTAAAGTAACAGTTGAGACTCGCCATACATTTCTTTCGAGAACAACTGTCTCACAGTAGACACAAGCCCTTCAGTTAGGCGTATTAATTTGGGGTTGACGAGGCCAGATGTTTAACTGAATATGAATAGGGTAGCCATATTCCAATAAATTTCAAAATTTTTTAGATTTGGAGGTTCTGAAGTGTATTCTACTAATATAAGAATAATTCATCTGCACTTGCGAGAAATTACAGAAACATTAAAGTATCTCTAAAAGAGAATTAACACTTCTAAAATTGCTATATATGAAAATGTCTTAAAATGCGGAAAAATGACCCTTGAAATGGTTTAATTTTACCCAAAAGGTTGCGGGCCATTTATTTGTTTATCGCCCTAGCATCATCAGAAAAGACATGCAAAGTCATCAAAATGTAGGCCCTAAGTATACGCGATATAAAATAGCCATTGTTTTACCTTTTAGGCATTAATATTGCTTTTCAAGCGCCTACAACCCTGTTTCTATTTCCGAAGATAGCAAAATTTGCAGTTTTTGACAAATTGTGTGCTCGCTCCTGCTTGCTCTAGTAACTTGTTTAACTGCCGATATAGAGTATTTTAAGGGTTATGCCAGCTACAGTCGGATATAATTAGAGGTGAATGATCCTAGGAATGCATGCATCGTAAACATCGACTCCAAACATGCAGTGTGGGTATGGAGTATCATCTGGAACTGATGATAGCTCAATGACGGGCTGTCTCACAGTTAAAAGAGAATGAAAATAAGCGATGCCCCACCTTCATTTTGAGCATGAGGCATTTGTTCACTCATTTTGGTAACCAAGTATTAGGTTTGTTTTTAAGTCCCTGAATGCGCCATAACTCGTTAAAATGTAGAGGGAGGCAAACGCACCTTTTCTTTCGCATAAGTTAGGGCATTGCTGATGATAAGCATCCTACAGACTTTATTCTAAAACTCTTTAATCGGAAACAGGTTTTACTTTACAATATATCTGCCCATTAGCTCGTGGCTCCAGAGGAATGAAGGCGAGATGAGAGACATTCCGCTTCAAGAGGTCCCGAGTTCGAATCTCGGTCAGGGCGAGTTACCTGGAAAAGGGTTTTCTCTTATCCTAAAAGACAAATGTCGTTTAACTCTAAGCTCCATGGACCCTGTGCCCATTTGGGCATCATTTCACTCATTGCATTCATCGTGCGATATGACTTAAAAAGTTAAAGGACGTAAATTAAAAAAAAAAAAGACATTCCGGGCTATGTAACTCAGGTTTATAAACATGCAAACGTCATTCTGCTTTAGGTGTTGTCAACTTACCTCTAATATTATTCACGCTATGTATACTCATTGCTTATTTCTCTTAGTTTCAGTTGCAAAATCGTAGAGTTACTAGTGTTATATTAGAAGTAAAGAAAAGAAAACTCTTCATGTTAACCGAAATAAACATTATCTCATTGATAATTTTCTTTTAGGTAGAAGATGATATGAGAATACAGTAGGTCTTAAGCGACGGTGAAATATTTTAAAGCTGGTTGCTGTGTGACGGCTTTGAAATTCCGTTCTCTTTGCATGTTCAAGAGATAGAGACGATTCCACTTCCCGTTTGAGAAAACTATAAATATTCAAAAGTTCAATCAAGTAACAAGAAATATCCCAAAGTGGTTGCCTCCTTAAAAAAAAAAAATTCTTGCAGTATTGCCACCTTTTTTTTGTGCTAGATAATGCTCGCTCCTAGTCACAGTCTATAGGTGGATAAACCCTTGCCTAGGAGTTCTGTGAAATCTGCTACGATATTGTAGTTGTAGAACAAGGGGTTCATTGTGACAAATCGTGGGTAAAAGATTTTCAAAGACTGATTGAAAGAAACCAAACTAAAGAGAAGGTAAAAAATATAAGCTACTAATAGTGAAGCAGACAAATACTACACAAAATATAACAATTTGTAACAAAACTTCGATCATCTTAAGGGGATTGATGAAACTTTCAAAGAATTGGGTTAAAACCGGTTTCGTAAACGTTTGTTTACATCATCCGTTACTTCCGATTCCGTCAACGTTGCAGTCGCTAGAGGTGGCAATATTTTTTTGTCCGTATTACCAAACTCTGAAAATGAAACAAACTTATAAAGACAGAATCCATTGTCGGTATTTCAAAATTCATTATGTGATTTTTATTTTTTAAAATAAATATTTTTTTCCCAAACCATTAAATCTATCATACCATTAATTGGTTTAATAATTTAACTTCTGGATTTATTTCATGGTTAAATGGCCAAAAGTGATCTGCCGCGGCCTATTTATCTCTGTTATACCTAATATACCGGTTAGAAACCAGAACGAAACAAGATTTTCGAAATATTAGGTATAAGCAGACTGATAAATCGGCTGTGACAGATCATTTTTGGTCATTTAACCGTGAAATAAATCGAGAAGTTAAACTATTAAAACAAATGGTCCAATAGATTTAATGGTTTGGGGGAAAAATTAAAAAAATAGAAACCGCATAATGAATGTTTAAATACTGACAATTGATTCTGTCTTTAAATTTATTTCATTTTCAGTGTTTGGTAAACTGGCAGGAATGTAGTGACCTCTAGTGACCGTAACGTTGACAACAAGATTGAATATGATGGAAGATGTAAACAAGTGTTTACGAAATCGCGATCTAAGAATTTCTTGAAATTTCCATCAATATCTTTAAAGATAAGGGAAGCTTTTGTTACAAATAATTATATTTCTGTAGTATTTGTTGCTTCACTGTTACTGGTTTCATTTTTTACGTAATGACTTTAAATATTGTACTTCTATTTGTTTCGTGGCAGACAGTACTTCCCGATTATGTTTCTCTGCAGTGAAGGGATATTCTGGCCGGACACTGCTTGTTTGCCGTAACTAGTCATAAAAGTGGGATGTTTAGATCTTACTGGTATACAGAAACATAAAAATGGGAAACCTCTAAAAAGTGGCGAAATGACAATTTTATTAAAGGTGTTTAACGTTTCCTTTCAATGTTACGACAACCTGGATCTGTCATAATCGTAACGAAAATTTAGGTTAGAAGAAACTGCCATATCGTTGAACACTGTTTACAAAATGAGAAGGGAAATAAGACAGGTTCTGTAAAAATTCTGAAAAGAAATTAGAAGCGCCATTTAGAGTTAAAGGGCAAATGGATAATTTTGTTTAAAGTGCCACTTGCTTTTCATTTCTTAGTTTCCGTTTAAACATGAACCTCCTATCATACGGTGCTTTCTATAGTGAACAGCGGTTCAGGTTTTCCAAATTTTAAGAAAACCAATTTCCACACCTTGCTTTTAGATACAGGGTTTCAGTTTGAAAAAGAAACAAAATTAATGTGATAAATGATTGGGAGCATGTAATGCTATGGAGCAGATATCACCTAAGATGTGAGGCAATATCGTGTAAAAGGGCGCATAATTTTATTACCTAGACGATGAAGGACATGTTACTTCAAAGGCGTCGACAGACACTACCGATCTCTTCGACTGTTACCACGCAGCTTGTTCCTTTAATATTGCGGTATGGAGTCGAGTGATAAAGGTTAAAGTGCTCTCTTAAAGTTAAATGAAAGGGTATACCAAAACAGGAATAAACATTGTTTGAAAGTACCGTACACTAGAATCCTGGAACAGAAATTGAGGAACATAGTAGAACAAGATTTAGAAGAAGAACAGGCTGCTTTCCGAATGGGTAGACAAACCCAAGACCAAATTTTCTCATTGAGAATGATAATAGAGAAAGCTATAGATAGAGGAAAGGGCATTTATTTAGGTTTCTTAGATTTGAAAGCAGCATTTGATTCAATGCCTAGGTAAGAAATTTGGAGAGCTCTAAAGAACAAAAAAATACCTATGAATTTTATTGAAGCAATACCAAGTACCTATCAAGAACCAAAAGGGATAATAAGATTAGATGGACAAGAATCAGAACCATTTCTGATGAATAGAGGAGTTAAACAAGGAGATAGTCTCAGCCCACTCTTATTTATTATTGTGATGGATGAAATATGAAAAATTTGCAAAAGAAGAACAGCAAGAACTATGATAGGATATAGAAATTTAAGACCAGTTTGGGCACAATTGTTGATATATGCTGATGACATCATATTAATAGCAAATAGTAATAATAATTTACAATTAGCACTAAATGAATGGAATTAAACATTAAACATACCCAAAACTAAAACCAGGTATATAGGAAGGAAAGAAGAAGAAGTTAAAATTAAATGTAATGATGAAATCTTAGAACAGGTAGACAGTTATGAATGGTACAATTATAAATAAGGATGGAAAAATAGAGCAGGAAATTTTAAACAATAAGAAGGGCCAATTCGGTCTACTATCAGATTAATAATACTGTTGTGGGAAAAAAGGAAATAACAAAAGATACAAAAATTATAGTATTTAAAACAATAATACTACCAATTCTATTATATGGAGCAGAGAGCTGGACTCTCCTACAGAAACAAGAAAGCAAAATAACATCTATGGAAATGAGATATTTAAGACGAGCTGTGGGGAAGACAAGAAGAGATATGATTAGAAATGTAACAATAAAGGAAGAGTTGGGTACACACTCCGTTAAAGAAATATTGGAAAAAAGACAACTTAAATGGTATGGACATGTACTCCGCATGTCAGAAGAAAGAAAACCCAGACAATATTTAGAAGCAAGACCAGAAGGTAAAAGAATTAGGGGAAGACCACGCATGTTGTATCAGGAATACATTGAGAAGTTAGGGAAGGATAGAGGGAAAACCATGACAGAAATGAAGAGAATGATGATGGACCGAGAAAAGTGGAGGAAATGGGTAGAAGAGGCTTGTACTCCACGCTTAACAGCACAAAGGAGTTAAGAAGAAGAAGAAGAAGAAGAAGAAGAAGAAGAAGCACCGTAAGATTATGGTAGAGATAACTTATTATTATTATTATTATTATTATTATTATTATTATTATTATTATTATTATTATTATTATTATTATTATTATTATTATTAAAGTGTTCTTAGATTTACTTTGGAAAACACTAGTTGGTTTTATTTTTGTGTTATTTGGGATTTCCTATTTTAAAACAAAGATATTCTCAAGTATTGTTAGTTTTTCATGTGGACTTTTGTAGATATCTTGTTTACTATTTTATTTCTTTAAAACAAACGCAAATTTAAGTACAGAAAACACTTTTTTTGCTATTGTGGGTCTAATTGTATATAGCCTTAATGGAAAATAACTTTCGTGTGTGGTAATTAGCTTTAATTTGTACTGAAGTTTGGCAGTACATACATTTAACAGTACTGTAATTTTTTGAGTTTAAATAAAAATAATGATTTAATTTATTGTATTATATATGTATATACAGATACTCCAAAAAGTATTCGTCTAATCATAGCATATAGAATGTAACAGGCACAACCAGAAAAACATAGATCAGAAACGAACAATAGATATTTCCTTACATTGGTTGATATCTATATTTTAAAATAAAACACAATTTGGTTTCATATTTTGCTTAATTAGTGAATAGCTCTAGTTTATTTAAAATCATGTCCCATTTGATGTCAAACAAGTATTCGTCTAGTAAACAAGATTCCAGGTATGGTGCCTCGCTGACACAAACCCCTTCCCTTTTCTTATGCAGTTGTGCTTCATCCACTGTCGTTGACAATTCCATCTCTGTTTTCAAAGTCATTGACTGCTATTTAAGTAAAATGGATGTCGCAGGTAAGAAACCATTCTCATCCCTGGTACAGCCTTTTGGCGTTTGCTGACATCACTTAGGCCGGTTTTTATCTTCGGGTCAGTGGCCCTTGTTTATGTTCTGTGTAGTGAAAATGGATAACTTAAAAAGCCAACTGCTTTTGGAGTTCCTGTGCCTCCTTCCAAATTATCTATTACGAATGAGTAGAGCCAGACTGATACATCTATTACTGCTTTATCCATTACGCTTTCATGCCGGCATCGCCGGACTGGACTGAACTAACGTTAATTTTATAAGTGAACCAATTTTGAGAATTTTAAACATTGAGAATTTTCATGAATTAGAAGCTGTAAAGACCAATCAATTTGTATGTACTCCAAAGCTGTTCGATTCAAGATTGATATTGTTCAACTACAGATAATGAATCCAAGAGCATTATCAAGGCAAGGGAATAAATTATATATCTTGCCTGTTATATGGTAGGTTAGAGAAGAATATTGATCAATAGTGGTACATTACACAATTACATGATTTTGTATTATTTTTATTAACATTATCGATATGTGTTGGAAACATGTCTTACGAATTTTACGGTAATGCAGATGTAAACCAGCACATTGTGGTGTCCATACCCGTAGACAGCAAACATATGTGCTACAGTCAGAGGAGTCGTAAACCAAGCTATTTGAGCTAAATAGAATTAGAAGATACTATAGGTGACTTCAGCGTTTTGGTACAGGTGTGTCCCCCTACTGCTGCAATGCTGCACTGTATCTCACGGTTGAAGTATGGCTTCTCATAGTGTAGGGGTTGTACTCCACACGACAGTTGCTACGGAGTACAAACAGTCCAAGCAGTTAGCAGTAATGTTGTTTCAATCGCAAACGTTTCATTAAGTAGCACAATAACTGGGATTGTCATGTTTACTGTGGGTTTATAGTGCATCCTGTATGGTTGGCTGTGATCCGTATCATTTGGCGAGTTATTTAAAATAGCGGCAAAACTTCCGAGGCTGGGACCCATCTTAAAACTGATTAAGAAGTATCACAACGTGAATAAAATGTACCAGGGTATTTGGGTTTGTGACCACTTTAAGACCCTTTAACCCATTCACCCTTTTCTTGCCGCTGTAGCGCATGAGCAGAGGCAAATGCCAACGTAATTGAGGCATTGAGATCATTTAGATGGATTTTTGGGGTTTTGGCTACGCTTTGTCGTCGCTCCGGGCCGCAACAGTTTTGCTTCTCGACTTTAAAACACTTTGCGGATTAGAGCCCTCAACTCCAGCTACGTTTTGGCGGTTGTTTTTAATCTCTCATAAATACAAGGTTGCCCTTGCTCATCGTTTCCCTGTTGGAGAAAGCGTCGTAAAAGAGGTCTGATCACAGGTTCTAAAAGCAACTCCTAAGGTTTTTTATTAGGTATTTTCTACATGCTAGTTCTTTGTTTTAATTTGGGACCCGCAGTTGGCAGTTTATCGATAATGGCTTAGAATTTTGTTGTATCCTTGTATTATCACTTCTTTAAACGGGAAAAAATGAGTAAAAATAGTATGAGGAAACAGCATTTTTTTTTTGAAAAGTAATGGGAAGTGTTCGCAATAGAGTAGTTTCGTGTATGTGACCGATTTTCCTTAAGAGTCTATACTATGCCCAGGCACGTATTTAGAAGTCAGTTTCCGGGGGGGGGGGGTCCAAAAATCTACGTTGAATTATTTGTTTTTAATAAATAAGTAATCCGGGATGTGCTTTTATCATGCTAGTAAAAAATAAAAACACATGTAATATATTGTATTCACATGACTTTCTCCACCCAAGCTTCTACAAATTGTTCTTAGAAAAGTTTGTTTTTGTCTTGTTTCTTTGGATAAAGTCTGAAGTAAGACCTTGCACATTGCACATTTTTTTTTTCCTTATACCTGAGATAAAGTGATATAAGCAGCAATCAGATATTTAAAAAGCGAACTACTGATTGGTGCATTTGAAGTATTAGTTCTCCTTGAATGAAAAAGGGAATAGGAACTTAGAAATGTGTAGTGTTTAACACATTTCTAAGTTCCTATTCCCTTTTTCATCCAAGGAGAACTAATACTTCAAATGCACCAATCAGTAGTTCGCTTAAAAATTGCACACCCTTAAGTATGTGCAAATTCTAATAAAAAATTATAATATATCGGAATTAGGAAACGTTGCATTACATTAATGTAATTGACATTATTTGTGTATTTTAATGAGTTCTACAGCTGCTGTGCAGAAACTTTTTGTTTATCTCTTAAATAACTTCATGTCTGCCTGACAGTGAATAGAGACGTTAAGATGAGAAGCTTGAATAAACTTTTCCGATTTATTTTTTATTTCAAATATTTATTAAAAGTTTGAAATGATAATTTATTTGGGGGGGGGGTCCGGGCCCCCTGGACACCCCCCTTAAATACGTCCCTGACTATGCCTTATGTCACCTTTGCTGCTGGAAGACGTGTAACTTAGCTGACACAACACACTTATTACCACTGCTTTATTGTTACATTTTAGAATACCTTGCAGTATCGTCGTTTATATTTACATATGTATACTCAAACGCCATCATCCAAATACCTATGCTCTGGATGTAAAGTTTCATTGTCATTTATTCTGGGCTTACCGTCTTCTCTGTCAGGATGGCCGTTTTCAAAAAAAGCATGGAAGATACAGGGAAACCAAAGCAGAAAATATGCACGGAGGATGCAGGGAAAAGTTTTCGTCGGTGGAAGGAACGAAAAAGTGAAATGTGCGCAAACTGATCCGATTCCTTCAAGGTAATTATTCGACTTATTCATTGTGAACTACTTCACACTGTTCATGCGAGTCTACTCTGACCTAGGCCGCACCGTGGCCGAGCGGTTGAACTATTTGAATCTCAGGAAGGCGGCCCGGGTTCGATTCCAGACGACCGCATGTGAGATTTGTGGTGGACAACACGGCGCTGGGACGGGTTTTCTCTGGAATATCGGGGTTCCCCCCATCTCATTCCACCGATGATTCATCTACATTTCATTTGTCGTCATTGTCACCGACTGTGGTGCTGCATGAAGTAAAAGTGGGCGTTAAACACTACATATTCATTCACTCATTCATTACTTCATTACTCTGACCAATTGTCATTTGTCATAAATCATCCAACCAATTGAAGTGTATATTTGTTAGGATTGGTTCATAAATAACCAATCTTTGCAGCTCAGCTTAATTAATGATTGTTGAATTTAAATAAAGTAGTGTATCCGAATTATAGGATACGTATATTTACTTTCACAGCACATTTAAAGAATATAAAGTGGATAACAATGTGCACTTTTGTTACTCGTTTCACTGCTATAATCTATTTGCTGTTAGAAGAAAGTAAATATTCCTCCGCTTTCCGTACTGAGCTCCGCCTCTAGTACGTGGCATGAGCGCACGTAAACAGCAGTGCCGTCACCTGAGTTTTAACTGTTATCTATGTTACACCAACCAGTGCATTGTTGAACATTTGAGAGCAATTGTTTTTGCTGTAATCACATTATAATGTTAATTCTATATTACAACAACTTGAATTGTTTATTGATAGGTAAAGTAAGAAGTTTAATAAATAACAGAACTATATTGTTGAAGAATACGGGAGTATTAAAACCCACCAGCCAATGCTGTTAATTTCCTCCACGTGCTTTTTTGACGTTTACTTTATTCGTACAGTGAATAGATTATAATAGGTTACATCGCGAAGGCGGGAAATTTTTGTGTGCATAAGCTCACATATATAGATGTGTCAAACGTTTTTAATTTATTCCTGCTGTATACATAACAATGCATAAGATTATAATACTTTATGTGAACTTATTATTTTAAGGGTTCACATTAAAGACTTAAACTCCGAGGGCGATGTGATTATTTTTCCGTAGAAAGAAACGTGTGAGGATGCAAAAAGAGAAAATGTTATAGCGCCGGAAATATGGTTGTAACTATTTTAGGGTTTATTAGGTATGGGGACCGAAGTAAACAAATTGAGCCTCTTGACTTTAGATGTAGGTTATATGAATATTTTAGACAAGGAAATAATTGAAATAGAGGTTTGTGAGGAAACTACGCGATTAAAGAATAACAAAGCAGGTGTAGTTAACGGGATCCCAGGAGAATTCTGGAAAAATGAGTAGAAGATATAGCAGGGGAAGACAGGTGTGACGTCAGCTCTGTCAGCTCTAACCGCCAAATATGCCCCCAAACGAAAGGCAGGTTAGCGTGTGACGTCACCGCAATGATTTCTGTTGCCCAAGGGGAAGGTAATAGTTTGATATGTTGGGAGTTCCGACACCGTAGGAAAGACAGGAAAGGTATCGGGTATTAATATGTACAACTTACATCTTGGGTGTTGTAATATTAATGCTGATTGCTTTAATTGCATAATTGGTCACAGTTTATAAACAATTACATTTTGGCTCTGTGCTGTGAGAAATTATATAAAACTTCAACTCGTAGTTTATCTGAAGGACAGGCATGTTATAAAGTAAATAAAATAAAACATAACGTGATTTTCTCTGCAAATTAGAGGAGACCCGTTCAAAAGAAAAAAATGCGGACATTTTCCGACACTTTGTTTCGTCTTTCTTTAACTAGTTTATCAATGTCAGGACGTAATGTCTGGGATATTTGTAATCGAAGGCTGCATGTTAGATTGTGATCCGACAGAGTTCTTCGGGGTTTGGACTTAGCTAATTTCATAACAGAAAAAAAAAAATGTTCGCACACATATGTCGTGCCAGACATACACAATGTCCCTGCGGCAAGTGAATACAACCTCAGAAATCTGGTTTGGGTGACATTCTTGTAAAAATCAGCCAAATCTTTCTTGTGTGTATATTTGTCCTTCAATAAATCGTCATATTGTAAATTTAACAGTTCCATTTGGTACGTGGCAGCTACATTGTTGATATATATTGAATACGGGTTTGCAAAGAGCTGAAACGCAGTAGACAATGATTGTGCATCTTGAAACCTGGACTCAAACTGGTGACGAATATTTTGTAGAATTTGCACATATTCTTCAGATAGACTAATATCAGGAGCGTGGACGTGCGATAACGTCAGAAAGTGCAGCGTTTCCAGCCAGAAGTTGATTCACCCACAGGTCCAATGCCATTTTGAAGGCTTTAATTCTACAGTACATATGTTATGATGAGACCCTTGCCTTGGAGTTAGGTATTTAAATCGTTCAAATAAGCTGTTAAATCAGTAAGGAAAACTAAGTCATAAATCCAGATTTCTCTCGCAACTGAGGAACAGTGTGACTGTGACTAGTCATGATCATTGCAATTTCTTCCCTTAACTCAAAGAAACGATCTAATACCTTACCCCTACTCAGCCAGCGCACATTGCAATGGTAAGGGAGATCACCATACTGACTGTCACAATCTTCAACAAAAGTTTTAAACTCCTGTGTCTAAGTCCGCTGGACCGGATAAAATTTGTAACTTTTACAATGGTATCCATAACATATTTCATTTGAGTGTATTTTGTACAAAGGTTCTCTTGATGAATGCAGTGGATTGCAGTGAGATCATGCGCAGCATCAGGAACACGTTTTATCTGTTCTTTCATTCGTGTTATTAGTCTCATGTTGACACCTACCATAGATGTAGCCCCATATGTTGCAACAAAAACAAGGGAGTTCCAATTCAGACCAGCATTTACAATAGCCCCTTCAACACCTTTGAAAATGTCCAACCCTATGGTGGTCCCCTTAATTGCAATTAAATGTAACAATTCTTCTGTGGTGCCCAACTTGTCATCGACACCCCAAATAAAAATAGCTAATTGTGCAGTATTTGATAGGTCACAACTCTCATCAACTGTTAATGAATAATGTACAAAATTACGTGCCGCAACACCGAGTTGTAGAGATCTGCACCCATTCCTTGAACACTTTGCATAGTACTTGTAGGAGGCAAGCTGACGGTTTCAAAGTCTTCTACCAATTGTGGACACATTTCTTCAGCTGCCATCACAATCACTTCTTTGGCAAAATCGTGTTCAGTAAATGGCCTTACTTTCTTAGATATATGAAGAGCAATTCTGTAGCTCAGACGGACAGATGCTTCGCTACTTTTGATAGTCCTCCATATCAGCATGCTCCTTTAATTGCAATAATACCGCGTCACGTTCTTCTCCTTGATATTTCTCATATTCATTTGCGTGGCACAAAGAATAATGATGTAAGTTACATTTTTTAATACTCCGCACTTCTTTGTCACACACTGGGCACTGTGCTCCTTCGCCGTATTGCACAAACAGAAAAGGATTTTCCCATACAGATAGAAACACTGGCTCCTCCATTCGATTTGTACTGGCATTGTTAATGTCATCGAGTGCGCTACACTTGACTGAATCCTCAGATTCCATACTCTCATGCCCGATTTCACCAACAAATGTTAAGACTTAACACCAGTTTAGCAATAGTTAAAACAAAAATTGCATTTCACCAACAAGTGTTAGCGTAACACAAGTGTTAAATCTCATGCTAAACTAACACGCTATATTTAAGACCGTCTAAATGGCATTTATAATAGAGTAAGGCCTATGAGGAGACCTGATTTTGAGGAACTATCCGAAGAAAACTGTTTTACGAAGGTATAGACTGTCGAAACATGTTGCTATGAAGGTTACTGCGGAAGTACAAGAGAGGTTAGAACATGCATCGAAAGGAGTATGGCGATCTCGCCTTTGCTTCAAGTATCAATAATCTTTGATTTTATAATTCACTGAATTATGTGGATAATACATTGTCCACCTGCCGTCTTGAAACGTTCAAGTCACTTACCCTTCTTCGCTCCTCGTTTTAAATTTACAAATTGGAGGGAAAGTGGTATATGGAAGGGATAGAACTGGAAATAGTAAGGAAATTTAATTTAGTTGCGAGATTAAGCAATGGAGATGGAATGACCGCAAGACTGATATTTTAGTTAAGGTAAAAGTAACAATGAATACCTTAATATCAAGTTGAAATGCAAATTACTCTGTAAGAAATTGTATAAAACGGTAGTACATGTAATATGGTCTTTGGTTCATAGATTTGGGCAGTTGATTAGGGATGTAGAATGGCAGATAAAATACATGGTTCATTTTGCAAACAGTTCGTGGGTTTACCTATGTATATTATCGCCAAGTGGAGGAACAGTGATACAATTGGGAAGAGTGAGTAGTAAAGGTATGATAGTAGAAAAGGTACTGACATTTTGGTACAAAATAAGGGTATATCAAGAACATAATATTTGGAGACAATGTTTAATAGTGCAAGAGGAAACTAGATATGAGATAAATTGTGCTCAGGTTTGAAGAGAATTCTGCAGGAAATAGGAATGGGTAACGTATGGGAAAGAGAGGAAAGAGAGACAGGCATCCGCCATACATATATAGACAACCACAGACTTGAAATGTATGATTAAGTTAAAAAGTGGATACTCAAAAGAAATGTACGAGGGGTGTCTCAAAAGTAAGTTACACTATTTTTAAAAATTCCCACGGTTGGCGGCAAGAATATGGAGGTCGCAGGAACATTGTTTTGGTTGTAGTGTAAAATTCCTAGGTGCCTAAGTTTAGTGCTTGAAGATTAAGATGGCAGTATCAATGGAAACTGCACTCGCTCCTACCGTCGATTGCAAGGTTCGCGCTGTAATACATTTTTTGACGGCAAAAAATAAATGTGCGACTGAAATCTATCATGAGTTGTGCAGTGTGTACGGCAAAGACACTATATCAAACCAATGATTTCTTATTGGCATCAAGGCGGCCGGGTTCGATCCCAGGCGACCGCAAAGTGAGATTTGTGATGGACAACACGGCGCTGGGGCGGGTTCTGTTTGAACTTCCTCCTTATGCTGAAATAAGCCGTGCATCACTTCATAGGATCATTTCCGAGGAACTTCGTCTGCTGTAAGTGTGTGGATATGGGTTCCTCACGTGCTTTCAAAACAACACAAGGAGCAGAAAGTTAGCGCTGCATTTGCATTGTTGTAGCAGTTTTGATGGCTCATCCACCTAATTCACCGAACCTTGCACCGAGTGATTACTATTTCCGCAGCTGCAGCAACATCTCGGGGGTAGGTGCTTCGTACATGAGTTAAAACAAGAAGTGGAAATATGATTTGCCATTTCTGTGGGAAAGTGGTTTGACACTGGATTAAAATAACTGTTACCACGGTACCAAAAATGGTAGAGATTCAAGAGGATTATATAGAGAAATAGTTAATGGACGTAGCTTTCAAAATATATCCTTTTTAAAAGATTTAAATGTTTTGTTATTTTATGGTGTAACATTTGAGATATACCCCTCATATAAGCAAATTCTAAGGATGTAAAAGCATTCTAGAGAGATAGATACCCATGTAGATCCCATTTCATTTTACTGCTTCTATATCTATTGTTACATGTAAGTGTAATACATATTTTATAATTCTGTATCAGATAACAAGCAGGATGAATTAAAAGCATATAATATTACAAGTGGATTTTTTGTTGTTGTAATTTACGCGCTCCAACGTTAAGTCATATCGCACGATGAATGGAATGGGTGACATAATGCTCAAATGAGCCCAGGGTCCATAGAGATTAGAGTTACCCGACATTCGTCTTTCAGGATAATGGAAAACCCCGGAAAAAGCCTTATCCAGGTAACTCACCCTGACCAAGATTCTTTTTTTTTTTATTTATTTTATCCATCGATCAGCAATTATGCTTTACAGATGTTTGGTATAAGATATATAGGAACAGGACACATAACAATGGAGGTAGCCATGAACGACTCCTCTAACTAAATATGGAGGATAACTGTAACACAATTGAGAACTTAAAGTCTGATGGTATTAATCACGTGTCTGAGTCATCTGTGCTGGAGACGTCACACAGGAGAAGATCTTGGGGCAGTCTGCGCTTCAGGCGAGTTGGCTGGCGAGTGCGACAGCCGAGACGGTATGTAACAGCTCCAGGGACCTCCTGGAGATTGTAAAAGAATGGACGTGCCAGGCGTCGGATGTATTGGTGAACGGGTAGAAGACCAAACTCATGGTGCAGCTGCTGGTTTCGGATGAACCATGGAGCGTTTGTAACTGTGCGAAGCACCCTGTTTTGTAGTACCTGCAGTCGGCGGAGATTAGTCTTACTGGTGCCACCCCAGACTGGAGCTGCATAGGTAAAAATGGGACGGACTAGAGATGTGTAAAGAAGCAGGGAGGATTCATAACCAAGTGAAGTGCGCCTGTTGAGTAGAGGGTACAGTTTTGATAGCCGGGCAAACGCAAGCGTAACAGACCGACAGATGTGGGCGTTCCAAGTAAGTCGAGTGTCCAGTAACACCCCAAGGTATTTCACTGGCACATTGCTTGGTAACCATGAGAGCGGTTCCCCCAGCAGCCGTAGTGAAGGAGGATCCCTATAAGGTCGTAAAGAGAAGATCTTAACCTCTGTCTTGTTAGTATTGAGGGAAATGCGCCAGTGAGAGAACCAATGAGCTAATTGATCTAGGGCAATTTGCAGTTTCTGAATGGCATGAAGAATATTGGCGTGAGAATAATAGAGAGCAGTATCATCTGCGTATAACGCCGTACAAACTGGAGCTATATCAGGAAGATCATAAGTGAATATATTAAAGAGGAGTGGTGCAAGTACTGAACCTTGAGGTACACCTGCTAAAATAGGCCGTCGGGTGGATGTGAAACCAGCAATGCGCACCACAAAGGTTCTATTGGTGAGAAAACTTGCTATGATTTGTATCAGATAATAAGGGAGACCAATGCGATATGCTTTAAGTAGTAGTCCACTGTGCCACACCTTGTCGAATGCCTGGGCGATATCTAGGAATGCTGCTACGGTGTATTGCCTGTTTTCGAAACCTTGAATAATAGACTGCGTGATTCTGAGCAATTGGTGAGTGGTAGCATGCTTCGGGCGAAAGCCAAACTGAAAAGACGGAATTATCTGATTATGAATCAAAAAATGAGAAATACGTTGATGAATAATCTTTTCAAAAAGCTTAGAAAGTGTAGGTAATAAGCTGATTGGTCTGTAACTTGAGGGAAGATTTTTTGGCTTGTTGGGCTTGTGGAAGACTATAATTTCCGCATGTTTCCATGTAGATGGAAAATGACCAATGCGCAGGGCAGCATTGAAGATTGATGATAAATAAGCTAGGGCTTTGTTTGTCAAATTCTTCAGCACAACGTTAGGGATAAGGTCATGACCGGGAGACTTTTTAACGGGAAGACGATGGATAAAGCGGGACAATTCACGTGGAGTAGTGAACGAAATTCTGTTGTGCGCTGTAGGACGAAGTTGGTACTCAAGGAGTTCCCTGTCCACGGAAGAGGGAATATTAGAGTCAAGACAGGTGTTAGGCGTGAATGTACGCTCGTAGTGAGTAGCTAGAGCGTCACACTTGGCAGCAGAGTCACTCAAAAGGGTCCCATCAACCTGAAGAGGTGGAATCACTGTCGGCTCTCGGAGAATCCTCTTAGTGATGTTCCATAAGGTATGATCTCCGGGACGGATAGTGGCTAATTGTCGCTGGTACTCCTGAAATCGGTGTTGCTCTAGTGCGGTCCGTACTTGTCGAATGAGACTATTTAATCTTTGGCGCAGCCAGGGTAGACGCTGACGTTGCCACAGTCGACGGATGCGATGTTTCTCTTGGATGAGTTGAGTAATATGGATAGGCAAGGAGGGGAAATGACGAGGTTGAGGACTGCGGATAGTAGAGGATCGTACACTGGAAGAGAGGGCAGAGGTAAAATGGTGGACGGCAGTGTCTATGGAATCCGCAGTACCCAGTTGATAAGATGTGTGGAGTGCAGCATCCAGGTGTGTGCGAAAGATGTCCCAGTTGACAAAACCATCGATGAGTCGCGGGATTTGTGGCAAAATATCTGGAGTGAGGTTAAATGTGACCAACACTGGACAGTGATGACCAAGATTCGAACTCAGGACCTCCTACCACCACGCTACCGAGGCGGGCTACAAGTTGAATGGGGCAGTCGAAAGTAAAGAGAGAAAAAACAAAATAAATGCATTCATACATAATGTGTGCATTACATTTCATACATAACCTAGTGCAGTTATTACGTGCAGTCCATATAACATTCATTCAAGAACTTTACACTATCAATAAAACTAGCTGGAGTACTAAATTCACTTAGAACTTACGGATGCGGCAACAGAAGGAAGAGAACTGCTATAATAATAAACAATAACATCGACGCTACAATAATTAATCATTTGTCAGGCGAGGTCTGTGCAGTGCTATAGATGAACTCCCAGGCCACCAAATTCTTCTCTGCAAGTATGTATTTTACCCGCCTCGGTAGCGTAAATGGTAGCGTGTCTGTCTCACGTTCAAGAGGTCCCGAATTCCAATCTCGGTTAGGGTGAATTACCCGGATAAGGTTTTGCCCGGGGGTTTTCCTTATCCTGATAGACGAATGTCGGGTAACTCTAAAGCTCCATGGACCCCGAACTCATTTGAGCATCAGTTCACCCATTTCATTCATCGTCCGATATGACAACGTTGGAGGACGTAAATTAAAAAAAAAAAGGTATGTACTTTGAAAAAAACGCGAATATAAAAAGAGATATAAGGAAAGCGGAAAACAAAAAAAATCTTGCGCACAGCTAATGAAGTGGAGTTATTTCCGCCGAAACGAATGCAAGAAGTAGGCTGTGGTACGATGCATTGATCAATGAACGTGGAAATATTGTAAGAGAATTAATTATAGCTAGGCCACTACTTATAATAAAGGAGGAAATGGGAAAGTCAGCATTTGAAACGGTACAGGCAAAGAGCAAAGAGCTGATTGATTTAAGTATCACTAAAGGACAAATGCTACGCCACAGAAAAGAGTGGAATATGCTCCGATCACATGCTGATAGCTTTTAAAATTGGGCAAGTGTATGAGTTCTAGGGGTCCAGCTTCCATCTATCAAATACATCATAAAATACGAAACTCTTGCAAAACTTGACGGCCTCCTAAGTAAAAAAACAAAAAACCCTGAAATCTAGTTCAGTTACCGAAAAAGCGGAGAGGAGTTGCGTATAGAGCTATCCTAAATTGCAGAAGCATAAACCGACATCGAACAATTAGTTCAGAACTGTCATACCTGTATAAATGAAACATGAAATGAAGCCTTTAGCGTGAGAGGGCAAAGAAACCAGAGACTTAAAGATAAATCTGTGCCTGTTGGACAACAGAATTGGTACTACTGCGGAAACGGGTTAAAGCACTTAGAAGATTCGTACAGAAAACTCAGAATAATGAAAAACTTAAGGCAAGAGCGAAAACTAGTACTTAGAAGTCAATGCATATTATCGCTCAACGATATACAGTGGCAAAAACAAAACCCTTGAAGTAGTTTTGCAGTGTAACCGAAGGCAGTTCATGGAATGTCTATAAAAGCTCATAAGGAAAACCGAGAAGACAAAATTTACTCAACACTTAAAAAGGATGATAGCACGTACACCAGCCATACTGCCAATACTCTAGGATACATAATGGGAATAATTTTGTCCTGACGGATACTGAACAAGATGAGAATGAACAGCAAAAACTACGGAGGAAACAAGCGACTGCACCATTACATATAAAGATAGACTTCACGCAGGAGATTATATTAGTGGTGCTGTAAAAATTGAGCCCAAGAAATCGCCGTGGACTGACGGTCTAACTGCGGATATCATCTTAAGAGCAAGCAGCCTTTTTTCCAGCTTGTTTCTTAGTACAATATAATGAATGCTTCACGAAAGGGCACCTCCCAAAGAAATGGAAACAATCGGTAATCATTCCGATAATAAATCGAGAAACTAACAAAGCCAAAGTGTCTCTGAATACCGAAATATCATTCTGCTCAACATTAGTGGGAAAGTGTTAAAAAAAAAAAAAAAAACTAATGATCACTAGGATCCTACGGGAAAGTGTTAGAAAAAAACTAATGATCACTAGGATCCTACACTAAATTTACTCAAAAATACCTTCATTGCACGGCAGTTGGGATTTATGCCCCAGAAAAGCACGGTGTGCGCCTTTGATGAAAATGATGCAGTTTGTACAAACTAATATGCAAGAATGTGGCTACATATCTCTTACTAGTTTAGAGGTACAGGAAGCATTTGATGCAGCATGGTGGCAGAGTAAGCTAAACAATCTAAGGAAAATAAGTTGCTCGAGAATGTGTACGAGCTATCTGTGGATTACTTTAGGGATAGGTATGCTAAACTTAAGATCAAATAGACATAGAATAAAAAGAAGGCTACGAAGTGCTGCCTCCAGGTGGCATCATGCAGGCCAGGCTTTTCGCAAGTTTTATATAATTCCCTGGTCAATCTGAATTTTACATAGCAATCAGAAGTTATCGCCTTTACCGATGACCTCGTCATGAAGGAAGGAAAGAGCAAATTGGAAGCGCAAAACTATGCGAACCAAGACATAAGAACGATCGAATACTGGGCTCAAGATAATTACGTACAACGAGACCAAATAAAAAGTATTACGGATAACACGAAAAAGAAAACAGCAACGTGACAACAATATTAACATCTATTTAAACAACAGTAGCACAAGTAGAAGTACTAAAATACGTTAGAATATATGTATACAAAAGGTTCAAATTTGACAAACTGGAAGATCAAATACATAATAAAACAATTATCTTAATTTAGTACTTAGCAGGGTGTGCAAAACAGAACTGGGGATTAGGGAATAAACCTGTGCATCAATCGAACCAATCCTAACCTACGCTCCATTAGTATGGGAGGAAACTGCAAAAAGCGCGCCGAACCTTACATTTAGAGCACAGCGATCGAATAATATGTCAACGAAGGTATATAGAGACTTTTATTGCCAAAGACATATACATGTATAGCAACGTCAAGAGTATATAAAATTGTAATTTATGTCCAAACAATAGAATGAAACTCCTGGACCTTGTAAAGAGGGTTACACCTTAAAACACCTATTACCTTCCTTTTAAAACAGCTGGCTGGAATATTTCTAACAGAGTCAGGCAAACGATTAAATAATTTTAATGAAACAGAATCAAAGCTGTTTTGAGTCTTGGCTAACTTACACCTTCTTAAGTATAACTGTTTTGTGGTCCTTGTTGGATGTCTGTGAACATCGTTACAAAAGGTAAATTCATGCAAATTTTCTTTCACATAGAGGAGACAACTCAAAATATATATACAAGGAAGAGTAAGGATTCCTAATTCAATAAATAGTGGTTTACAATGGGAAGTAGGCGGAGCTCCACAAATAATCCTTACAGCCCTCTTTTGTAAAATTAAAAGTTTGTTGGCATATGCTAGAACAGTAGCATATAATGCTTGTTGCATTATAGCCGGTTGTCAACCGATTGACATTGCAGTCTAAGGAAAAGGGAAGTTATACAGATCAACACACGGAGAGTTAGAGGCCCCGTTGAACCAAATAATTCAGCTCATGCATCAGAAAAATGTAACGTAAAGGAAACACAGGATGAAATTGCATAGGATTTCGAGATCTACACAGACGGCAGCAAAAACGGGACAAAGTAGGGTCAGCAGCAGCAGCAGTAATATTTAAACAAGAAACCCTAATAAGACAACTTAAATACTGACTGCATGGCCAGTGCTCTAATAACCAATGAACAAATCGGTTACATCTTTACAATAATGTTTGTAGTTGACTGTTATTTAATAGTACATGCTTCGAATCGCCCTTTTTCTAGTTTTCTTCATTCACGCATACAAAAAAACTGCTGCCTACTTTCTAAAGCCTATCCCACTTAAAATAAAAACTGTGCAACTCCTATCATTCATCAGCTAATTGTGAAGATGTGTATTTGTCATCAAAGCAATCTATCAGAACGTAAGCGAAATGCGCTCTATTTGACATTTCAACTTGTTCAGGAATCAGCGATAAGATAAAAAGCGATTATAAACGAAGGAAAACTGATAGCACTTAATAAAAACGACTGCAGTCTTAATAGGGAAATGATAACAAAATTACGAGGAAAATGTGCAACGAAAATACTCTGTGTCCTGGTAGAATTACTATATTTGCCCCTGTAACACTTGGACACAAAGTATTTGAAAGTGTGAATAAATCGTAAATAGCAGCAGCTCAGAAATAAATTCACTGTTGAAAACGGGCGTGTTAAATTTACCTTGAACGTTATATTCTTCCTATAACAATATTTGTGTACAGAAAATCAGGCAATTATTATTCGGGCCGAAATGACCTGTCGATGGGCCCTTTAACCTCACTCACTCACTCACTCACTCACTCAACCCACTCACCCATCATTGTTGGTCAGAAATTTTTCGTCCTGTTATGATGAACGCACTTAACATTTTCTGCGCACCCTTGATTGAGTGAAATATAGCCACTATATAGCGATTTACAGCGATTATGAGATGGTCATCTAAAACCTCGTGTTCGCAATAAGAATTGTCATGGAGATTCTTTTCATTTGGTTAATACCGAATATTTCACATTTTGTTGCATCTAGCAAAATATTTAATCAAAATATTTAGTGCCTTAAAAACCTACTTTGTACATAATTAGATATTTGGGGTGCAAAGTTTTGACTTTCATTCTTGGATTGGCCATCCTGAATTTTGTATATATAGTTACGACCGACTTTCGAACGCTTTCGAACTGTTATGTAGGTATACTGTGACTTTGTGGGTTCGTAGAACTAAAAGTCCGAGTTGCAGATATTCCAAATGTTCTTTGTTTCCGTAGAAGTACACTGTTCAATTCTCACGTAACAACATTACATCACACACAACACAATCTTCCAAGGTCGATGACAATAACAAACAGCTCTCTGATTACACCTGTTTACAACATCAGCTCTCGTTACAACACTTTACAGCTGTTTTCTGCTTACGACTGACTCTTGACGAGTTGTCGCCTTCTTAAATACCTCATCTCATAATTCCAGACTGTTCCAGAACAATAAAGAAACCGAATAATCTCTATCAATCAAGATGTCACCAGAAATTTCCATTTATCTCAGTTTGTTTCGGCAGACCTTTATCTCCGGCGCTATGTTTATCTGCTTAGGCAAGCTCTTTATCTTCGTGAAACACTATCCGTCTGTTATCTATTTGCGCCGAAACTTTTTATGTGCGTCGCCGCGACAATACGTACTCGTATGCACATCCCCCCTGCTCTCCTTTTGTCTCACTCACTCACTCACTCAATCACTCACACACACATTTATTCAGGAAACCTTAGTAAATGTACTTCCAGTTGTAAAATTGGATTTCTAGTTTTCAGGCCTTCCGAAATGTTCGGTGCAAGCGCAAAAATTAGCCTGGGGTTCAATTGAGAATTGATCCATATTTGTCCGTTAAAGAGAAGGGGAAAACTCGGAAATATATTTGCACAAGGGATCCTGATAAGAGAAATTTGAATTTGGTCCTCATAGGAGTACACGTTACGTAACTGGATAGGGCCCAATATATTACTGCTTATAGTTGAAGTTTTTCATTTGTCACTTCTTGTAGTCACCTACAAGACGGGATGAGGAAAATCCATTGTATAGTCGCCCTGCTGGAACGCTTACCATGGATTTATCTTGGGTAATAGACACCTCTCAGATAACGCACTGATTACTCCACGCGGAGTAAACGTATATCTGTCATTTGTGATTTCTGCGAATTCCATTGGCTGAAGTGATGCTTTCATTGGTGCTTAGCACACGACCGGGAGGCGCGTCAGTTTCCCTCTCACTCTTACAAGAATAATCAGTGCGTTATCTGAGAGGTATCTATTACCAAAGATAAATCCATGGTAACCGTTCGAACAGGGCGACAATACCAGCCTCCGGCAGTAAATACAGACACTGCCTCAAACCCTTTTCTTACCAAAATCACTTGCCTGATTGACAGTGAAAATAGCAATAGCAATGGTGGTTTACGGATGTGAAAGAAGTAACTTCTCGTTTCTCTAAAAATGTAAATGATAAATTAATTGTGTTCTTAAACAAATTTAAGAAATATTATTTTGTGAAAGTTGCACTTTTTTCTTTGTATTTTTAATTATATTGCCAGTGTTGCAAACAAAAGAAAACCTATAAAATCAGATGACCGGGAAAAAGTCGACAAATTCTTTAGAGTGGATGTGATGCCATGAAAAATAAAGCAACAATATTGGTGACAAGCGTAATCGGAAGAATTGCTGCAACTGCAGATGCATCTTTTCGCACTGCTAAAAGTTTAAAAGTACACCAAGTGATAGCTTAGATACCCGGGGGAAAAATTCAAATGGAGAGTAAAGTGACAGTGATCCACTCATTTAGCGTCGCTGTGATGAAAGGAACGATATATGTGTTGTACATGACGGATTTTCTATCTAGTTTGGAAGACACAAATGCTACTTTACAAGGAAACCGTTTTGATGGAAGTATAAAAATCAAATGAAATAAAACTACAAATGGAAACAACCGATTTTGTTTCGAAACGATGTAAATTTCTCATGAGATTGATGTAAAAACTTGGGGTTAACTGGCTGTACAGTTGTTTACCTGGGTGAAAACGAGATAGATGCTAACCACCCTAAGTATAGTTTGGATCTGCGATGGGGATTAACTTGATTTCTCTCTTCAGACTCGCATAGAAAAGGTCAGCGTTTTATACGAATAATTTGCATGCAGAATGTTCTGTTTTCATCCCCAGTTCCTGGCTGAGTTTTAAATTGAAGTCTGTCAAAGACTGTCATGGAGAGACAGTAAAACGTTTAAGGACTGGTTTCTCACCAATTTTTGCTAAACATTCCCTCTGACATCATTGTTCTCAGTAATGCTACACAATATTCTGTAAATATAAACAAGGCTTCTATTTCGGCATTCCTTAAAACACAAATTCAATCATGGCACCAAAATAATAACTTCACATTTGATCCTTGGTCTACTAGTTGTACTGTATGAAAAAATACCATTAAAAAAGACTGTCTCAAAATTTATGAAATAGATCAGATACCGGAAGTGCATAGCCATAACGTTGTACGACTACCACCGTGCCATTGTGACTTAAATGTGATAGAGCTTTTATTCGTCCAGATTAAAATGTGAAACGCACTACATTAAGAGTATCAATGTAAAGGAATTGTTTGATATTGTGGCTTTGTGGGTTCGTGAAATTGAAAGTCCAATTGCACAAACTCAAAATGTTCTTTATTTCCACAGAATTACAGTTGGAACACTTGCCGATTACATAGAATTACTTAGCGCACACAATTACAATTCACCAGTTCGCAATTACGCACAACTCCTCCGATGCACGCACAGTCTTCTAGTCCGTTCACTAGCACGGCGCTCCTCCGGCTGCTCGCCAAGAACTGAACTGAACCGTCCAGTTCATCCCTCATATACTCAGATCGCTGTGCCTGGAAGTTTCGCGGCTCATTGAATCATCCCGAAGGTTCCTGAGGTCAAGGGGGGAGGGGAAAGAGATGGTAAAGGCCCCGTGTCGCTCTTCTAATCATCCCCTCAGTTAGTGACACGAGATAAATGGGTAGGCGTGGCTGAATGCTTCCCGTCTGGCCCTACCTTTCAGCTGGTTCTATGATGTTGGGTGACAATATCATAATGAAAAACTGGCAGAAAACTTGCAGCATGTGGAAAAACTAGAACAGTTCTCTTGGGGTAAAGATTTTTTAAGGGACGTGATTAGTTATCCATTTTTAAGTAATTGAAAATACTCGGACAGTCACTGTGAGAAGTATTTCGAACTAGCACCAAAAGACTACGGGTGAAAACATGAAGTGCACGCACTATAGCTAGTCAATGTGTTTTCTCTTCATTGACACAAGTATGTATATTCTGCAGTTCCTTTTGACAAACTTGTACATAGTTGCTAAACAACTAAGTCTACTTAAAGCACATATTGTATATGTAGTTTTTACAGCTGACACAAAATGAGTCATCTTGAAATTCTTTGTCGACTGAAGTTTCGTGTATCTTCGTAAAAGCGTGTTCACAAAACACACGAAAGAACTGTAAAATGGTCTGTAACTGACAGCGCAATGGTTTAACTTAAAAGAGAACGCAGAATAACGTTTATGGTAACCGAGAGGTAAGAAGACATTGTGTCCACTAGTAAGTTCCTAGGTTCAAATATCGCGCTGCTTGTTATATATTTTTATTCCTATTTGTTAATTTTTGTTACTGGGTATGTAGAACATAATATTGCATTAATATAGCAGTGACATTTGAAGTTATGAACTTATTTATTTACAGAATTTTTTTACTGACACTTGTAAGGATAAACTAAACAAATTATATATTATCTTCTACACTTAAAACAAAAAATAGACTTAATATTAGGTTTATGAACCCTCAGTACTTACAACTGTCTTCAATCTTTTGGGCGTAGACAAAATTAAATGCCTGGAGTAAGCTGTACGAGAAAGTGCAATACCCCTAGGCATCTTGAATTTGTACCCTGAAGCCATCTTTTGTCCTTCGGCCATTTACAAAAAAATTGGAGCGCAGCTCTTTTCAGATCTGCCCACACATTCTCAATAAGGTTCAAATCTGGTGAACAGGAACGATAGATAATCACCTTTCCCTTACTATGAGAGAAATGTTTGAGAATATCACGTTATATCAGTTGTGGTTGGTATTTTCTTCGGCAAATATAAGGCAAACATTGCGATCGTCTGACATGGTTTATATCTGCCGTTCGCGCTTGAAGTCCTACGTTATTTACACGTCACAGAGTTGTTCGAGCTGATGCAGGGGAATGCGAATTGGCCTTCATTTTATAATCATTTTGAAATGCGTTTCTTTCTGCTGTTGCAATTTTAGCTTATGTGCGGTAATCTGTGTTTGCAATTTCTAGCACAATGAGTTATACTGCTGCTGTTAACGGCAATGAACCTGTTCTTACCACATACCTGAATTCGCCTATGAGGATTAATCTTAAACGATATGAAATTCCTCTCTGAATTTGAAACTTATTTCAACCCAAATGTTGATGAGAGCCATAATCAATTTCATTATGTTTACAGTGACACGCTTGAGACAATTTATATGTCGTATCGGACTTAGGAGATTACTTATACTAATGCTTACATCTGTTGGATGAGAATGTCTTCATTCAGATTAAAAATGATACAGTGAAGGCTGAAATTAAATTTCCTTTTACTGTTGATTATTCTTAGGAGGGCTCTATTGGATTTCTTTTTTTAAAGATTGGACGAAAATAGAGTTATTCATGCTTATCAACTAACAGAATGTGATTTTCTAGTAAACATAGTTAAGGTGAGCTTCATACGAATCGAGTGCAGTATTGCAACAGTCTTTTCCATTGATGGTAAGGGCGGTCACTCACGATTTCTTCCCCTCTGTCCTGCTGGATACTATATTTCGCAAGAGCCTTCAAATCCCGTTTATCTGTCTATCAGACACCAGCTTTATTGATAAATCACTCTCCGAGTTGTCTATCAGAAATGCGATACCATCAACTTAAAAACCGAAGATACAATCATAAGTCTTCAATTCGTCAAACCGGAATAGATTTTAGAAGACGCCAGCAAGGATATAAGAAAATCCTCTAGCGTAATATTCATTGTACTCTGCCCTTTGACATTTAGGGTGTTAACATCAAGCAGTCGGAAGTTCCTCGAAGTTTTGGGCTTCAGAATTCTGTAATGAATATCTTCAATGCTACCGAAACTTCTGTATTTGAAGATAAGAACGCTAAAGAAGAAAAACATGTTTCTACCGTATAATATATCTGCCCCGGACGCTAATGCGTTTAGAATCCCTTGTCAAGCTGGAGATTTATATGCTCTACCTAATCTACATATATCGAGTGGGGAATGCGTGTAATACGCCTTTCTTATGCTGAAAAAGTGAAAATCCTCAAAATTATCAAGCCTTTAGAACAATGGATATTCATACTCAGCCTGTTGTTCCGCATATTTATCCTTTACATGGAGCGTTGCAACATTGAAACCAGAGAAATCAACATTTGTTATTGTGGGTGCCCAGACGTCAAGAGCGAATAATGCATCTAATGACTGCTCAGACGTCGGTCATCGTAACATAAATAATTTGAGAATTTATCTCAATAGTGAATGTTATTCCTACCACGATATGAACTTGACTTTGGAAATTCCAGATCTGCAACATTGTAAGAAGTTTATTCGTAGTGCCAATACTCCAATTATGCGAAAAACAATTACCGGTTATTGAAGAGAAAGTATTTTCTTAAACTGGCATTAATATTTATCACAGACTGCACATCAGTCGGAGGAGATTGAAAATGGAGCAGTCAGCTTTACATGAAAAATATTTCCTTATATTTTATTTTCATAAACCATGGCTAGAACTATTTGCATTGTAGTTTCCAAAATATTCGCTGTGTTGAAGTTTTACATTCCATACATGTCATATTTGAAAATGCACGCTGCTTATATATTTTCTGCATGGGTTCATTTCTAACATCATTTGAATTATAATACAGTTTGCCTCAGCAAAATAAGTCCCTCTAGCCAACAACTGACGCCTTCTACTGTTATGAATAATACCTTTTCCGTTTTAGTGTGCTGAGTGAATTCTTTTTGTGTAGGGTGCATGTTTTTTTATAATGTTTCCACTCTTAGTGTAGCATGCGTTCTCCGTCACACACATCACTGTCCTTGTCGCATTGTTTTGAAACAGATAAGGGTAGCACATTCCTGTTGGTGACTTTCCATTGACGAACAGTATAAATGGTTGAATGGTTTTTTTGCAACTCGCATTTAACCAAGTTCGTAACGTTTGCGTAGGAACCATTCATAGGCAAACATTTATCATGATTAAGGTAAATTGAATGACATAGAAACTGTAGAAACAGTTTAAGGATACCTATGGCTGAAAATTTGAAATCCTGAACTAGCTTTCTAAAATTTATACAGCAGAATGTAACTTGGTGCAAATATGATACAGCCCAAATTTTGCCAATTTCACTTTGATAGTTTGGAAAATGTGGTCAAATTTATTTTTTGGGTTACGTCATCTAAATAGTTCCTTGCGATAAAATAACTTAAATGTTGATCTTAATATTTTAACAGCAGGTTTTCAAAACATTCATTTTTTGAATTTGCCCTAAGTTTCTCTGTGTCTCAATAACTTTAGGCTCCAGAAAGTTTTAAAGCTATAAATATGGCGTTTTTCACCAAAATTTGAACTTTGTTGTGTTTTGAAATAAAGAAAGTGTGCTTAAATGCACCTCACAATAAGACCCAGAGCAATTTTTATTCACTGTGTCTATGAATGCGTGTAGCAAGTTTCATTAGTCTAACACTAAAACTGCGGCGCAAGGAGTATCTTAAATGATGAAAAATGCTGAAATTTTCAATAGCGAAAAAACAAGGATAAAGAATTAGAATTCATATCTAACACTAGCATTCACGTAACTTTCAAACTAGATTAGAGCATTTAAAAGTGGCTTTCGGATGTTGTCTAAGCATTCTTTGGATTCAGGAAGGCTTACACTATTTTATAGACTAAAAAGAGGAAAAAGAGATTTTTTGAAAATGTTCATGATATTTCAGTCATACATATCCTTAAGGAATGTCTGAATGCATAGGTATAATGGTTCGTCGTCTGACGATTAATTATCAGAGTTTAGTTTACATTTAAAAAATTGAGATGAAGTTTACACATACAACTATAAAACTTCTGAAATGTGAAAGAATTTACTGAAATGTGTTACGTAAAATAAGTAATTAGATAATTTGTAGCTGTATTTGAAGCAATTTTTAATATATGGGCATCTTAAATACCTCCAAAATACCTAAAATTTGCAATGTTCAAACCACGTATTTTGAATTATTTTAATAAACTACAAATTTAAAGTGGTTAAAACTTTCTTACAAAAAGAAAACTACGTTAGGGTTGTGTACATGCTTCATAAGAATATCTCATTCTTATGTAAATGGGGCATTGAATGAAGTGTTTGTGGTAGTTCACGTTTATATTATTTTTCGTATATTGGCGAGAGAGACAAATTTCTGTTCATTTCCACTGATCTTATGGAGTTTCGACATTGGGTGAGATTTTATGTTCATGTCTTGCACAGCTTCCCGTCTGTTTGAGGGTCATTCCAGTAAACGTACTAGAAATGGATCAAACAAACCTAGCGCAAGAACACGTGAAACTAGTCTTCTTTAAATGACTGTTCTTACACTTCTTGAATTATAACGCGAGGGCCCTTCACAGCATATTTTTGTCGTGAGGTCTGACATGATGGCCAACAGAGTGGGGAGAAGTTGATTGGTTCATAAGCAATCAAATGATGGGAGTGGGAACGCCTATGTGTCTGTCACGATGGTCTGGACCAAATTGATGATGTGAAAATGAGGTGATAAAAGTTCGCATTGTGAGTCAGCTTTACTCTACGTACAGGATGTGTCAGGACAGCTCTACTGACACCCTTATCTTGTGTAGGAGATAAATATGAGTTTCCTTAACAGTTTCCAATTAATTTTGCCTTATTGATAATTCAGCACGATTTTGTATACGCGGATTTTGCAATATCCATCGTTACTGTCTTGTTTTAATGGCACATGCCCACTTCAATGTTAAAGTACTTGTCTGCTTTCACTAAGAAGCTCGAGTATAAATATCTTTTGGTGTAAACTGACTAAATAAGGGGTTTCCTCGCTAGATTTTCTCTAGGCACATGTTGGGTAATACATCAGTGGACCCCGGGTTGAATCTATACATTGGAACTGTCCATGTAGACTTGAGTGCAAAAAATTATGTTAGACATTTAATTATGTCATGACATTATTTTGGGTCCCACACCACCACTCGTGGACAACTGGAGCAATGGAGAATTCACCTTGCATTCTGTCAACGGATATTTACACGAAGCTAGAACTGACCAGTGCGACGGATATACATTGTTCATTTAAAACCTAACGGAGCACACGGGTTTCGTCTCTCCCGCGACCTTGCTGAACTCCCTCACGGCCGCCGTTGGGCGCGGGGGCTAACGGTATGCATTTCAGTCATCAGTGTTGTACCGGCCACAAAACATGAACAGGCGCTTGACTCTAGAGCAATGTATTGTCACGTGTAAAAGTTATTATAAATGGGAATCACCAATCCGTGTTCGCACAGAGTATATTCAAATGTTTCCTGGTAAAAAGCCTCCTTCCAGATTTACAATTCACAAAATTGTGAAGAAATTCGAAACTACTGGTTCTGTGACCAAAAATAAAAATAGAAAAGGTGTAAACGCACAGAGGAAAAGTTAGAAGACATAGGCGTATGTTTTGATCGTTCACCAGCCAAATCCATCCCAAAATTAGCACAACAGGTGAAAATTTCAGTCTTCTGCACATAGAGCAACTAAATTTTTAAATCCAAATCTGTAAGTGTACAGGTATCCATGCTTTGAAACAAGATAGGGCCACGCCGTGGCTCAGTGGTTAGACCGCTTGGCTCTCACCAAGGCGGCCCGGGTTCGATCCCAGGCGACTGCAAAGTGAGATTTGTGATGGACAACACGGCGTTGGGGTGGGTTTTCTCCGGGACCTCCGGTTTCCCCCGCTATCTCATTCCACCGGTGCTCCATCTTCATCTCATGCATCATCAGTGTCACCGCCTGCGGTGCCGTATGTAGTAAAACCGGGCGTTAAACACTACACACGTTTGAAACAAGATGACCCAGTGTAACGAATCCATTATTGTGAATGGTTTCTTTCATCAGTGACTGGTGGTTTAATTGATCCACAGCTTCTGTTCTTTTCCGAGGAGGCGCGGTCAACACTCATAACAGTCAGTACTCGGTCTCTGAAAATCCACATCGCGTTCCAGAAATCCCTCATTATGATTGGAAAGTTGAGTTTGGTGTGCTGTTAGCGCCAAAATGCATAATCGGTCCAATATTCTAAGAGCAGACGGTAAAAGCAGAAGGTACCGAAATGACACTTTGATCCCATTTTATCATGGAGTGACAGAAGAGAAATCATATGGATGGTTTCAACAAAATTCTGCTACTGCCTATACAGCAGAGCAGCCCATGAATAAAATTCGCAAAGTGTTTGAAAATAGTGATTAGTGCTGTTGTATGGCCCTGTCGCTCCCCCGGTCTAACAGTGTGTGATTTTTACTTGTGGGTATCCTGGAAGACAAAGTTTACGAGACATCCGCATACATTGTAAGAACTAAAACAAAATATTTGAAATGAAATCGGAATTATTCCAGTGGCCCAAAATTAATCGTGCGAATCAGAATGTGTTCTGATTTGCTTGCGCACATTTCCAGCATCTTCTAAAAGGTAAGAGCTTTATGCGCGGAGTTTATGTAGGAGCAAAGCCGGCTTGGCACACTCAATCGCGCACAGGTAAAATACCGTGCGCCCGTTAAGTTTTAAATGAAGAACTGTGTGCATAAGCAGATGCTTAGAACAGGACAGACAAATGCCTTTTTCACTATTTTACGAAATCTGTATACGGTTTATTAGAATTACTAAGCATATTTCCCAGCCCATAAGTCTGATTGACAACCACCGGGAACGGTAAACAGAACGAGAAAGTTAAAATAAATGTATTCATATGGTAGCGTTCACAATCGATGGGAGCTTTTCCGTGCCCTTGCGGGTAAGATGGTTTGGTTCAATTTTTATTCTCGTTGGACTTGCATTCAGTTCGCTTATATGAGGAAATGTGACTAGGAAATTCCTAACTATTTGTTTTTAAAGACTGCAAACTTTACTTAAGAAAATTCTTCACTGTTGCTACTCAATTAAGAGCAATGGTGAGTTAACAAAACTTTGAAGCTCACTAAACAGGTCGCAATTAATGTATATACAGGTTGGTTCAAAACGCCTAAACGAGACTTGACTATAATTGGATCAACATATAACTTAAAAAACGTACAATTACATAAGCCCCTTGTAAATCGGCTATCAGTAACCTCCAAACTAAACATTTCATAAGATAAAGGGTATTAAGCTCACTCTATCTTGCCCGTACTAATTGTACATTATTCAGGTGCACTTTTCCTAAAATTGAATTGAGATGCCAACTCCAAATTTTTACGACGTCTAATTTGTACCTTGATTTATGTTAATAGGAAACAGTTTGACATTGTAATATAGGTTGCCGAGATGATTTTTTTTTATATTATACGATGCTTTTCCAAAAATATTTCAACGAAACAGCTGTGTTTTGAAACCCATGTGAGTTATAAACCAATCCTTATTTTTATATTTCCTATGGAAGCATGCTATAGAGATTTAATTTATCTCTAATAATGCGGGAGTAATGTGCGCCAAAAGGTATAACCACGTCAAATTCAGAAAAATGCTTTTAAAATTGGCCTGTTAAAATGCTCATGTCTTGCTAGATATTATATTTGGATAATTAAATATTATAATTTACATTCCGTCTTTCACTATGATATTTACAAGGTACTATACATGTAAAGACAAAATCTCAGTTTAGATATTTTGATGCAGTTTCAGCTGGCTTAGTCTCCTTTACAGTATGGTTGGGAGAAAACTCTTCAAGCCCTATCGATGCCTCTAGCATTCAGTGTTTCCCCATGAGGATTACTATTAGTAGAATGGTGTTGTTAAGGAAGGTGTGCACAAACATAATTGCATTAAGGGTTTCAGGTGTGTCAAATGTAGCGGTATTTGAGACTTTGTAGACTTGCCGCTTATTGGCAAGCTTTATTTTCATGAAATATTTCAGGTGTTTTTCAGAATGATAATATTGCACATAGCGACGTGAATGCTTTCGACACTGTTTTATACTTCTTGCTGATAGCCTTGTGCTAAATCACCGCAAAATGATAAATGTGGCAGGGGACGTTAATGTATCTCCTGTATTTGCATTTCTACTCTTTATTTTCGATGACAACAGAGTTAATAGTAATTCTGTATTCACTAATTTCCAAGGGCCCAAATGACCTTGTTGTCGACGGGCCCTAAAACACCACACACTCACTCACTCACTAATTTCCAAGTCGTTTCATAGCTTTGGTATGTGCTTGTCAATTACTGTTAATACAAGGGTGAATCAGAGATAACGAGAATTATTTTTTTTTTTAATTTGTTGTATCAACAAACAAAAATGCTCATATACAGATTACTTTTATACATAATGTCCTGCCTTACACATTTTCTCCATTGGATTGGCAAGTTTTATATGCCATTCTTTAGAAAGAAGGACGTATGCGGAGCCAGTTGCACACGAACTCTTCTACACTTGCATCATCAAACCGCTATCCTCTTAGGTCTTGTTTGAGCGGTCCAGACAAATAGTAGTCGCTGAGCGATAAATCTGAACTGTAAGGAGGGCGTTCCAGAGGTGTCCAATTCATTTTCTCCAGATTTTTCCGCGTTAAAGTGGCAGTATATGGCCTCACATTGTCATGGAGAAGAATGGCGTTTCGGATCGGTTGCCGGCGTCGCTTGTTGCGACATGCAGCTTTTGCTGAATCCAAAATGCGACAGTAACGGTTGTCCTTCGTTCGTGAAGAAAATCCACCATCAAACCCCCTGTGGAGTCCCTAAAAACGGTTGCAAGCATCTTTCCAGCAGATGGGCGTGCTTTGACCTTGACCGGACCTACTTCGTCTCCTCGCTGCCACTCCATGCTTGCTTTGACTCTGGGGCGTAATGATGCACCTATGTTTCATCACAAATCAAAATGCGATTCAAGAAATCTTCTCCCTCCTAATAGCGATGCAGGTTTCTCTGACATTCTGGCGTAACGTTTTTTGTTCCTGGTTGAAGTGGTACCCTTCAGGAAGCCATCCAACTTCTGAAGGAGCATTTTCCGGCTGATATCACAGAGCTCTTCCGACATACCCTGACGTGCACTTTCTTCTTGTTTGGTGGTAGTTTCTATGAACAAGTAGACGGAGTAGCAATGGGCTCCCCTTTGTCACCAGTTATAGATAATTTTTATATGGAACACCTAGAACATGAAATACTTGCCACAGCTCCAGTTAAACCATCTCATTTCTATAGATACGTGGGCGACACTTTTGTAATTTGGCCACATGGATCAGACACTTTGCCTAGCTTTCTTGTGCATCTCAACAGCCTTCGACCTCAAATACAGTTTACCATGGAAGTGGAGAAGGATGGAACTCTTCCATTCCTGGACATTCTTGTTTCAAAAAACAGCAACGGCAAATTGGGACATGCTGTATACCGCAAACCTACACACATCGATCTCTATCTGAACGCTCATAGTTTTCATCATAAGTCTTAGCGACTGGGAGTTCTCAATACACTGGCCCAAAGAGCTTTATCTATCTCTGATTCCATCCACTTAAAATAGGAATTAGAGCACCTGAGACTTTCCGTCAAAACGGCTACTCCGAATATGACGTTGAAGCCTCGATCACCAAAGCTAGGAAAGGGAAACCTGTAATACAGCAAGCATTAGATAAGCCTACCGCTACAGCCTGCATCCCGTTTACCGGCAAACCATCCGGCAGAATCAGCAGAATTCTCGCCAAATACACCAGGACCATCCACAAGCCACCTCCGAAGATTAAACATCTTTTGAGATCAGTGAAAGACAAACTGGACTTCCAAGTTCAAAATGTGTACCGCATTTCATGTGAATGTGGGACACCATATATAGGACAAACCGGAAGGACCATCGCTACCAGAATAAATGAACATAAACGGAGCATTCGTTTAATGCAACCTGAGAAGTCGGGACTGGCAGAGCATTGTTTTTATAACGACCATAGAGCCAACTTTCGGGCGACGACCATCTTGGCAAAATGCAACAGTTACTGGGAGAGAAGAGTGAAGGAGGCTTTGGTCATTTCCTCCGAGAGGAGCAAGCTTAATCGTGATGCTGGATTTCAGTAGCTCCTCTTGGAAACCGGCCTTAAAAATGGAAGTCCGTCGACTTAAAGAACACAGATCTATACAGCGTGATAATCAAGTTAAGTAGTTACGTTTCTTTGACCTAATTAATTTTATGTACTCACGCCATCTTCTGACCTGGCATTTAATTTACTGAAAAGTCTTTTGTTCAATAATGCGAATATTGATAGTGTTTTGTCTTTGTTTATATTTGTGTTATATCCAGTGATTCATTTGTGGTTGTAACATTTAATAAATATCCTGATGATGGCAGAGATGTACGCTCCCGAAACGTCGATTTCTGATCGTCTTTTCACCTGGCTTGCTTCCCGAGAAGAACTTGAGCATTTATTTGTGTTGTTAATCATGAAACGATAAGTAAATGTTAAACTGTACAGATCGAACTATCCTGTTTCTACAGCTTTATCGAAGAATTTATATAACTTCTTAAATATTCATTATAGTATTTTGTAACGCTTTAGGTGTGATATTCGAGAGTTATTTATTCCATGACCTATAGAAACACCCCATATAAACTGACCTGAAAGTAAGACCTACACATGTAGTTCACAATAATCGGTTTGGCATCACACACACACACACACACACACACACACACACACACACACACACACACACACACACACACACACACACACACACACACACACACACACACACAGTCAATTATCAACGTTAACTTCCTCCAGGATAGGAAATTACCAAGAAAATTTCGATTTAACAAAGTTTCTCAACCTTTACTACGTCGTGCCGTAAATGGTCCCTATGCGCTTTCCAGGAGCTATGTCATCATTACAGAAAATAGGATAAATACAAAAAATTAAAGAAAAAATAGAAAGCAAGAAAACTATAAATTATATTCAAGATTAAATTCCTACCACCTCTAACGAGGAGTCTTCCTCTTAATAATTTAAAGATCCTAGCACGTTTAGCTCGAAAATTATCGTAGCGTGAGACAGACGATGAGGCTGAGCAAGGCCGTGGCTGATTGATAAGGATTTTAAAAGTAATTTTGAAATAGATGCACTTATTAAATTGGAAGAACTGAGATTAATGTATAGCTTTATTATTGTTCTCGCCAGTAATATAGAAGACAAACCATTAAGCAAAGCTAGAAGCTTCAAGTACTAGGGGTAATGTCAATAAAAACCACAACAACCCGCATAAAACATAAAATTAGTGCATCAATTAGAGCAATGAGCGACATCAAATATCTGTCGAGAATATCTCCCTATACAGCAGTGAAACTATTAAAATTAAAATGCTGCCAATCAACCATCATGCTACAAACCACCTGGCAATACCTCACAAAGAGCTAGAAGTGTTAAAAATAACTTTTCTGAAACGTGCATTATGTTTCTCTATAAGAAGAGAAACCGTGCTGCTGGAAGATTTTGTTTACAAATTACGGCACCAGAGCAAACAGACTGCGAAATAAGCCACATAGAAAAACAGCATTGGCAATTCTATAATATATGCTGCATGTGCTCCTTATGTGGAAAGTACCGTGTACTCAGATGTAAAAATGCGTAGTCACGAACATTTTGTGATGAGAACTGAACATAACTAATTTACACATTGTGCTCTTTTCCTTATTATTAATACTATTTGAAACAAATGTTCTGAATTATTAAACTTCGATAAACGCGTGTATGACCAGGCTTGACAGTATGAAAATGCACAGCTTTTAAAAGTATATTTCATTAAATGGATATTGTGCAAATATTTAAATAATTCCTTACTTTCCACCTCGTTTCTTTTCATTGGTACTGCTTAAACTGAATATTGTGAACAGTCAAATAAATGCCTTGAATGACTGTAAAGTTTGTGGAACCTTACTACATTTGCAAGAATGTTACAGGTGGATTCGCATGTTGTCGGAAACATATCTCTGTGTGAAATAGGTGCGAGCATCAGTTCTACTTGCATATATTTCTCGTTCAAGAAAAAGAGTTGTAAAAGCCATTGGCGATAGTGTAAATTTCTCCAACCTGATGGCCGCGCCGTGGCTCAGTGGTTAGACAGCTTGGATCTCACCAAGGCGGCCCGGGTTCGATCCCAGGCGACCGCAAAGTGAGATTTGTGGTGGACAACACGGCGCTGGGGCGGGTTTTCTCCGGAATCTCCGGTTTCTCCCGCCATCTCATTCCACCGGTGCTCCATCTTCATCTCATGTATCATCAGTGTCATCGCCTGCGGTGCCGAATGTAGTAAAAGCGGGCGTTAAACACTACACATTTCATTTCATTTTCACTCCAACCTGATCATATGGTACTGAAAATATTTTAAAGCGTTTGAAATGAAATTATGGTTTTAAGAATTTAAATTTTTAACAATTTGGCCAGTGATTCTGAAGTACTGATTCAAATGATGCGTCCTCAGATCTGCACCGTTCTTGCCAGTCAGTAATGTATCTGCCATACATTAAACATACGTATCAGTCTGTGTGCTCTCTCTGGACTAGTAGCATTGGTCTTAAAATAACAGCTTTTTATATCCCAACCGTGTGCTTTTTGTTATGAGAGGAACCACTGCATTGAGTATCCATTAATTTCTTATGTTCAAGTCGATTTTTTTTTTTTTTACTTACTGCTTGAATTTTCTTCTTAATATCTATTACACTAACTTCATGTATTCCTGGTGCATTTTCGGTTATATGCGTTTTCTTTTAAAGTATTGATGTTGCACATCCTACAAATGAATGCCCTCGGTCAGTGAGAATGTTAGTTGATACAGTCTTCATTTTCCAAATATTGAATTGTTTCCTGATTTTTCTGTATGCAACTGAAATGACCTGCGGTAATGTTGGAGTCATGTGCATCTGCCTGCAAACATGTCGTATCTGTGTATTTGTTATTGTACTTGTTTTCCATTGTGGATAAAACATCTACACTCACAAACATTTGTTTGCAAATATCAGCATTCTGTTCAAAAAGAAATATTTGCAAACATTCTGATTCTGCCTTTTCAACGTTGTTGTAACACACGGCTAAAGTGTGAAACGATTAATTACCATATTTAAACTGGTTTCAAACACTTTGGATATCTCTTTTCGCTTGTTTGTGGGCAACTGTGCAGATGTGATCTATACCTTGAAAGAGCTCTCTACGAGTTTGAAAATGTAGAAATATCTTGATTAATGTGAATTAGCACAGTGTTATTTGCTTTCGTTAATTAGCATTATTTTGAGAACCCGTTTGATCACACAGAAGGAATTCTGTATATCAACTCTGGCAAATGCAATACGCTGCTAGGAAATGTCCATTTCCTGAAGTTACTCAACCATGTATCGAACAAGCCAAGTTACTTAAGGTGTGGATCACGTGCATGTATAGAGAAATTTTAAGTGCGTTAACACAGCAAAGACTTGTAACTCAACATTACTTAAGCATAAGGTCAGTGTTTGAGTACCACAAATACATTTTTGACTTAGTTAATATTAGCCAGGAGATACATTTAAAACACAACTCTTTTGGAAAGCATTAAGTACGTAAACCACAAATGTGCTTCAGTGTGAGCTACTACGAGTGCAAGGGATATGATTAGAAAGTACAAGCTCTTGCAGTTAGAAGCGGCCCAGGATGTTTTAAGGGAAGGGTTAACACGTTTTGAAACATCCTTAAAAATTCACTCAGTAATAGAGCGTTTTTACCTTTCTAGATTTCCTCCACAAGTCATTTTTGGATACAAACATTAATGTACATTTTGAGAAACTTATAAGATGATTCATTAAATAAATAACTTAAACGAAATATTTACATAGTTCGATTACTCAGATTTAGTTACATTTTTAATCATTGTCCTATCCGGCTCAAACAATGATTATAGCCGACCCTGCTCCATCAGCATACCGCTGCGCTCTCATGCGCGCACGGGAACCTCTACTTTTCATTGGGATCCGAATTAAGCTTCTGTTTCCATTGTCTTTACCAGCGCTTTACATATACGATTGCACGATTATGAAAAGTTAACGGTTCAAAATGGTTTGAATACAGTAATTGGAGCATACTTTGAAGTTTTGCATTTTTCTGCAACATAAATGTTTTAACGTTGGCGATTTTATATCTCTGTTACTATTACAGTCAGTCTTAAACTTTTTGCACATGAATAAATACATAATACATTGCGGTCATTTTCTTGTCAATTAGCGTAAACAATAATAATAATAATAATAATAATAATAATAATAATAATAATAATAATAATAATAATAATAATAATAATAATAATAATAATAATAATAATAATAATAATAATAATAATAATAATAATAATAATAATAATAATAATAATTAATAATCACAGCGAACAACCTGAAGTGACTCTGAGTGTGCCAACCCGACTGCCGGCCTCACCTCATCACACATACACAAGGCAGAGGTGGGCGATTCAACTGATACGGAGAGGAGATGAGGTCAGTATCTCGGCACCCCAAGTCGGAAAGTTGCCCTTCTCAATCGGCGCTCGTTAACTATCGTAGCTCCTCAAGTTCCTCACAATGCTTAGTGGGCACTGCTCCTATACCGTGACTTAAAATTCGCACTTCCTAGGGGTGGGATCAAACCCGAGCGCATTCCGTGGCAAAGAACCAAAGCACAGTACTCCAGCAGGACTCTGCATTATTTTCTTTAGTTTAAAAGAATTACACGACATTTAATGGAGCTTTACCTCGATATGTTGAAATACTGTAGCGGTTGTTTACAACTGTAAACAAACGATCCTTTCACTTTGTTGACCTGTTTATGTATACTTGGAAAAATTGAAAATGTTGCAGATGACGTCACAAGGTACGGGAAAAATTACGAATTGTCTAACTGTAGCTGCGTTTATAGGAAGGGAATTGACTGACGGTTTAATTCAAGCTTTATGGATATTGATTCGCTAAAGAACACAAATGTTTAAATCGTAATGAAATGTCATAGGCGAAATAAGTGTGGGTATTTATACTGTGGGAATTCGAAGTTAGAATAGGTGGAATGTACAGAGGGTTGAAGTGTTAAATGAAACCTGTGGGTATGAAGAGGGAGAGGGAGAGAGAGAGAGAGCGTGAGTGTAAATTTTTAAGACACCTGTCAACATGTTTGCGAATGACAACATTTTGATTTTTGTGGAGATAGATTCAGTTGCTTATGCACACGATAGATTTTCTGAAATAATTAGATTACAAACTGAGGCTGGAGGAAAACGAACTTAGCGTATGGCGTGGTAAATGAGATAAAAGCGTATTTTTCTGTATATTTCGTGTATGTGTATGGCGAATGTGGTAAAGTTGAGTGGGAGTTAAGCTTTGGTGGAGGGAGGAAGTGTCTGCAAGAGTAAAGAGGTATACGAGGTGGCCGGTGGAGGGAAGTTCGAGAATTAAATCGGAATGCAATGGGCAACGCGGGGAATCTGGCAAGGTTTCGGTCAATAGTATAAAAAGGCGGGATTAGAGAGGTGCAAGAAGATTATTTTTTTAATTTTATGTCGTTCAACGTTGTCATATTGGACAATAAGAAGGAACTGAATGTGATGCAACAAGAGATGAGAAATGAAATGTGACATTAAGACGAAGTGAGTAAAAAGTGAGTTTGACGTAGGAAAGAAGCAAACATATGAATGAGGGAAGGACAAGAGAAATACAGGGGTTGAGGGAAAGAATGGGAAAAGATTTGGAAGTGGTATTGGATGGTATTGATTTGCCCATTCAATCCTTCGGGCTCAAAATTGAAAGTGGACCAGTCTTCGGATGTGTGAGTAGTATGGCGTGGCTTTTGTCCGGATTAAGACATGCGCTAACGCTGGTACCACTCTTGTACAAGGCGCAGGTGTCTATGTATTGGGTGGAAGGCTGTTAGTATGTTCGTCTTTGCAGAAGAGTAACGCGTCATAGGGCCATTTCGACGTGCGGCTGAACTGGAAAACCTGAGATAAACTCGCTGAAGAGCATGGGGGACAGCACAAAGCCTTCGGGGACTCCACCTATTTACAGGTCCGTCGGTCCGTTCATGTTGCTGACAGTCTGTAGTCAGCCTATATGCTTTTGCTGCATTTTGACTTTTAGAATGCGAGTGAGATAGAGGCAGTAAGTTTCCCATCGTAGTTTGATTTGCAGTGCAGTCCTCGCTACAGCTTGGTGTGAGTAGTTGTACTACATTTCTGTTGAGTGATGATTTAGAGGCAAATCAGCTCTTCTGCGGTATTATGTGGAGCTCAGCTTTTGCTGATCTTTGGATATGCTCCGGTGTTAGCTTGGGTGCCCGCATGCCATGTTCCTCAGCCAAGCATTTCTTCGTTATTTCAAGCAGTCATAAAATTAAACGTAATTTTCTCTCTCATATTTTATGACTGTCTTCGTTTGTTCTCGTCCATTTGCTTGCCAGCCACCAACCTGTTCACTTCCGCCATACTCTACGTATTCATTTCTTACGCGAACCCGTTCTTTAATCTATCAATCCCAATGGCTTTTATTTCATCCAGTCGCATCCATTACTATTTCTATCAATCACAAACGTTTACATCACTTCCTCTTTCTGTATAATCAATTTCTTCCTTTAATCTCCACCTTTCGCTCCTGATCTCCCGTCCTCTTCACTTCCTCTACGCTCCGTATTAAACAGTTGGTGATAATCCTGCCAATCTAAATTTTACGCTAGTACTGCCAATTTGCCGTAATCGGTGGATTAAAACGACATTAGCGCCATGGCCGCAAGATTATCATTTAGATTATCATTTATCCAACCGCTTAATCCGGGCAATGAACTGGCGCTAGTGTAGTGACCATAGCTGTTGTGCACCCTAAGGCTCTTGGTTGGATTATATCTACCCCCTCTTCCTTCGATAACTAGACCGTTAGGAGGTAAATGCCTTACAGAGTATAACAAAAAAGCCATATAGTGTCCTTTGAAATCACTTTTAGCCAAGGATTTTGAGCGTTACTAAGGCGAAACTTGCGTTTTAAATAATTTTAATGTGTATTGCAGTACTATGCCAATATTTAATTATATTCATAAACCTTAGTACGTTGAAGACAAATCTTTTTCATCTATGTTTAGATTCATTATAATCTCTCCGTCATATTTTTAATAGATTTGGTACTTACTCTTCTACGAGAGTCGGCTGATACGTCCCGGGCCTTAAATAGAGATGGCGCCACTGGGCCAGTTCGACGGATAGCATCATACAGTTTAACTCTAGCTTGTATCTATAGTTACAGGTCAATAGATTTAGTTTTGACTGGCAACATTTTAAACAAGACAAGTGTATACGTTTCACGAAAATGGAGGATTTGGAAAAACGAGCAGTGATTAAATACTTACATTTGAAAGGCTTAAAGGAGGAAATGGACGGTACATTGAAATGCTCTGTCTGTGCAAGATGGGTACCGCGTTTGTTGACACACTAATCAAAAGTTGCAAAGAAAAGTTGTTTCTGTTAAGAATTTGGAGCTCTACCGTAAAATTCTCAGTGAATTTTTGAGGCGGCTTATTATCATGGATGAAACTTGAATACATCACTACGCTCCAGAAAGTAAATCATAGTCAAAGCAGTGGATTGCGCCAGATAAATCAACTTTAAAAAAGGCAAAGTCAATTTTGCCAGATAACAAGGTTATGGCGAGTGTTTTCTGTGATGCACAGGAAACTATTTTTATTGATTACTTGAAAAAGGGTAAAAGTATCACTGGTGACTCTTACGCAAGCTTACTGCAACGTGATGAGGTGAAAAGAAAAAGACCTCCTTTAGCAAAGAAAAAGTTTCTTCACGACAATGCTCCGGTCCATTGTTCAGTCATTCCAAGGGGAAAATGTGCGAACTAAAGTTCGAATTGCTTGAAGATCCATCCTATTCGCCAGACCTAGCACTCAGTGACTGCCACCTGATCCCGAACCTCAACGAATTTCTTGGAGGATGAAGAATTTCACAACAACGAGGTGGTCATTGCTGCGGTAAACAGCTATTTTGAGGACCATGATAAATTGCATTACAGAGATTGTTTAATTGAATTAGAACACTGATATAACAAATGTAGCCTTTCTGGAGATTCTTTTGAGAAATAAAGGAAACAAATTTTCAAAGTTTTTTTTTCTTTCTTTTTTTTATGTGAGGCCTGCGACTGTTCAGCCGACTCTCGTATATAACTTTCCTAAGTATTGATTTGCAGAAAACATTTTACATCAGATATAAAATCCAGAAACTCGTACGTCCGTTTGCTGTACATGGAGCACATGTTGAATAGCATCTATTTGACAATGTAATTAGCAACCCATCACGCATGTCAAGGTTGTAATGACTAGAACTCTGATTTTTGCATATATGATGTTTTATTCCTTGATAGTTTCACATATACATGTAAGTAATAAATTTATTCCACGAGTTCATTATGCAATTTTTATAGTGCATATAAATGCATATATGAAAGGTTTGTGCATATTTACTAATCTGTGCATATTTAACTAATTTGTGCACATTTACACACATATTTTACTTTTGCAGCAATGATTCTTCAAATACAGTAAGACAACTATGTTTCTAAATACATAAAAGGACGCCAAAATGAGAACATAGCTATTAACATCAGGCGCTTCATGATATAAAAATATGCCTCTCAACAGCTTAACAACAGTCATGCGGCAAATCCTTAAACTTTGGTGCGGCCCTTGCATCATAAAACTAGATACCGCTTCCATTAATGGTGCAAAATAGTTATCTGTTGCAGCGATAACATTTTCAAAAATTAAAAGGTGGCATTTTCAGTCAACTTTTAAACATGTAACTAGTGTGCTCTTACTCGTAATTTGTAGCATTAGGAAACTTAATATTACAATGCCGAAGGAGAAGAGCAGTACAGCTTATTTTCTTCGATAGTGGATTGATGGAAATCCTACTCTATCAGCAGATAGAAAAATAAAATAGAGTGTTTAACGCTCGCTTTTACTACATGCGGCACCGCAGGCGGTGACACTGATATTAGATGAAGATGGAGCACCGGTGGAATGAGATGGCGAGGGAAATGGGAAATCCCGGAGAAAACCCTCCCCAGCGCCGTGTTGTTCACCACAAATCTCACTTTGCGGTCGCCTGGGATCGAACCCGTGCCGCCTTGGTGAGAGCCAAGAACAGATGGAAATATAGTACTGTGCCAAGTGAGTGAAAAACACGGAAGTTTTATTGTTGTATTTTCAGAATATTTTAAAAATCAGCGCCATTTTGAAGTAGGTATTGTTGGTTTTATTTAACTAAAATAAGCTCATATTACTTTTATACTGCTGTTATAGGGTCCTGTGACAAAAACAATCCAGATTATCAACTTCTACAAAAAAACTGCTCATAGAAAAGCTATAAATATCAATGTCTGAATGATCCAGACATCCTTATCAGCATTTTCTTCAAACAGAAGTGGAAATTATGTCAATGATAATTTATCGAAAGATGCCTGCAAAACATTAGTTTCAGCCAACATTAGTTAAATAAGTTAAATAGTACAGTATTTCGAAGTTTCCTGGGAAAATATTCCGGACGATAAGTTCTTGATGAATCAACAATAAGCAAGAACTACTTTAGCAAAGTTTGAGGAGGCAAGTTTAAAATTAGTTTGGGTATCAACTACCCCAACCCCCTCTCCAATATTTTGAGCTTTATAAAAGCTTATCAATTGTTTAGAATTTTAAAATATATTATTTTCAAGTAGATGCAAAATACGTATGACCTATAGTGCTACGAAGTTTGATTTATTTAGTTTATGATCAAGAATAATATTTTTTACAATTTTTTAAAATCTGTTCCTCCAGAAGATCAGACCCCAAATTACACCCTTAATCTTTATTCGTTTTAAATAAAATAATTATTTGCAGGTAATATAAGAAATGAGGTGATATCAGCGACTCGAGCTTGCGGTTATCTGTAAATGAAACAACCGACTCTTGTCGGAAATTTATTGCCAACGTCGTCGTGGGGAAAAACGATTGAATCTGAACCAGGAACGTCACATCTTATGTCTACAGGCTACTGCAAGTAACTAACCATTTGGGGATTATTAGAGTTGGTGATGCATTGTTTTGTGGCCTGCTAAAGAAAGCGAGGAAAAACTTCTGGATGATAGTTATAAATGCAGCAGAATACATACTTACTCGCAAGACCGTTAAAGCTTTGCAGGTACATTTGCTCCAACGGATGGCGGAGTAAATTCGAGCGAATTTTCAAGTAAATGCCCTTAATTTCCTCTGTATATTAAAAAAAATGTTTGTGAAGGAGCCATTAAGAATGACATTAGGTACTTACTGATAGGCAAGATACTAGTTTACCCCCAGAGCCAATCTTCACGAATTTGGGAACATGTATAACGGCTCTATATTACAGTAATCATTTGCAAGATGTAGGAAAGGTGCTCGACGGGATGCACCCAAATGAAGCAGCTGATATCCCTGCTGCAGTAGGTGCTTGCAATGAGAAGATTCGCTACAGTAAATTAGTGTTTATTAAAAATCCCAGCAGCAATCAAACGTTTGAAAGGAAAAAAAAAAAATGTCTTTATCTTCTGCCCTTCAAGTATACGAAGCAGTTGTCACCGGTGACATATCATCAGGAAAGCGTCTTCGTAACAAAGCTGAGAAAATTGAAGCAAGAAATCGAGGTTGAATGTTTCTTCGAGGTATGTACATATAAGGTGCTACAAGGAGAATCTGAAAAATAACATCATCCTCATTCTTTAAGTGACACGCCTCTTCTGATACTATCCTGTGCCTTCGTGTGAAGTCTTTCTCTTCATTTAGAAACATTTTAAGTGACAGCAGGAAATCGTTTCTTCCAAAACACCGAACAATATTTATTTATTGCAATAACATGATTAATGTTAAAATAGACGGAAAGAGACTTAATATTAATTTTTTCGTTCCATTTATACCCCGCCTTTAGCTCCAGTGGTCATATCGGCGGCCTAACTCGTATTCGTTGGGTGTTTTCATTAGATCACGCACACATTCGCACTCTCATTCATACTTCCAGACTCTTTGGAAGATGAGGAATTATCTTGGTCTGAGGAAAATTCCCATCCCACCGCCGGAAATCGAACCCGAGACCCCAAGCACGGCAGGCAGGTGCTCTACCGACTGAGCTACGGGACCAGCCAATATTAATTTTGTTAATGCCTGTTTAAGAATGAACTAACAGTTCGATAACATCATCAAGATTAATAATTGTGAGAAAGTTAAATAATGCACTTTATTTTAAGAGCACATTATAACGTTTTTAGCGCAGGGGAAGACAGGTAGTGGCGGTGTGACCGCCAAATATGCCCCCAAACGAAAGGCAGGTTACCGTGTGACGTCACTGCGCTGATTTCTGCTGCCCAAGAGGAAGGAAATAGTTTGATGTGTTGGAGTTCCGACAGCGTAGGAAAGACAGGAAACGTATCGGGTATTAATATGTACAACTTACATCTTGGGTGTTGTAATATTAATGCTGACTGCTTTAATTACATAATTGGTCACAGTTTATAAACAATTACATTTTGGCTCTGTGCTATAAGAATATATATAAAACTTGAACTCGTAGTTTATCTGAAAGACAGGCATGTTACAAAGTAAATAAAATAAAACATAAAGTAATTTTCTCTGCAAATTAAAGGAGACCCATTCAGAACAAAATTACGCGGACCTTTTCCGACACTTTCTGTTTCGTTTGTCTTTAACTAGTTTATCAAAGCCAGGACGTAATGTCTGGGATATTTGTAATCGAAGGCTGCATGTTAAATTGTGATCCGACAGGGTACTTCGGGGTTTGGACTTAGCTAATTTCATAACAGAAAAAAAATGTTCGCACACATATGTCGTGCCAGACATACACAATGTCCCTGCGGCAAGTGAATGCAACCTCGGATATCTGGTTTGGGGGACATTCTTGTAAAAATTAGCAAAGTCTTTCTTGTGCGTCACATTGTAAATTTAACAGTTCCATTTGGTACGTGGCAGCTACATTGTCATCGAGTGCGCTACACCTGACTGAACCCTCAGATTCTGTACTCACAGTGCCATTTACAGTAACTTGTCAGAATTTTTTGGACAAGTATAACTGTTATATCTTTAACAATAAAAGGTTAACAACAAACCTATTTTATTCAATTTTGCTCACTCCAGATTGTACAGTTACTCATACAGACAAATAAAGTTTCATTTCATTTCATGAAGCACAAAATATAAAACTTATGAACATAATTATAGTAATACAAAATTTCCTATTCAAAAGTATTCGGACAAAAATTATAAGTACCAAACAAATAGAAACAATGGAGGCCATGTAGGAATATTAGTACTTGTTGATTCTTACCTTCCTCCGTAGCACTTCAGTCAGCCTTTTCGGTATGCTCTCCACCAGTTTGCTAGTAGTAGTACGAGGTAATTTGTTCCATTTCTCTTGCAGTCGCCTCCTCACATCAGCTTTAGAATTTATGGTAAATTTTCGTAAGTTCTTTTCGAGTATATTCCATAGATTCTCAGTCGGACTAATGTCGGGACTCTGTGGGGGAAGATTCACAACTTTAGGACAGTACAACAACCATAGCAGTATATTATGGACCACATGTTTTGGGTCTTTGTCCTGATAAAATTTAAAACAGACTCCTATTCCCATATTTTCTGCACTTTTCTCCAGGTTATCATAAAATCTGAAGATACTGGCGGTGATTCATGTGTCCATCGATAAAAACAACCTCATCTGCTCCTTCAGCTGACATACAGCCCCCAAACCATAACATGTGCCCCTCCATGTTTTACTATCGCCTGCATATTTCTTTGTTCAAATTCTTTATTGGGCTATCTCCAAACTATAATTCGCCCATCTAAGCCAGAAATGTTGAATTTTGACTCGTCGCAGAAAATTACTGTTTTCCACCAGTCCATATCTTTGTTGAGGTGCTCCTTAGCAAATCTTTGTCACTTGATCCTATTTAGTTTGTTGACAGAGGACTTTTTTCTTGCAGTGCATCCATGATAATATCTGTATAACACCATCCGGATTTTGCTTGCGCTGATTCTATTTCCAAACGCACTCGCAGCCTCAGCAGCAATAGCAGTTGCAGTAACACGTGGATTATTTTTCACTCTGCTTATTACTGTCATCTCTTCTCTCCTATTAAGGACCTTCGGGCGACCTGTCTATGGCAAATTTTCAATCCTAGCTCGATATTTATATTGGCAGATAATGTCGTTAACGGTACTTTTCTTCAATAAATCCGTTATTTGTCGACATGTTTTTCCCTTTTCATGATGGAATATTACTATTTGTCATTGCTCAAATGTACTGTTCCTTCCTCTGCGCCCCAGTTTACTCCTGAATGTTTGCGTCTGCTCTGTGCGAGAGTTAGGCACTGATTAGAACCTCCCCGTACAGCACAGTGCAAAGCTTGCCTTGAGTTGCCAACCATCCCTTGTCCGAAAAGTATTGACGAGCAAATTTTCGTATCTCAACCAATTAACAGGTATTGCGCATTTATAAAATAATTTACAAATCACAACTGCATTACTGCGGTACCTATGAAGTGCACAGAATTAAGAATATAACAATTTTGAATTGTTTATCCACTTTTCATTAAAAACAAACATGTTACATTTACAGACCACCTTGTCCGAAAAATAGACAGTCACTGTATATACAGTCAGAACAGAAAGTGAGACTGCCCTTCTGCGGCCCTCCAAGTCCTTGTGCTACCCAGCCAAGGCGGACCCGGGGGTAGAGCCCCCCCCCCCCCCCCGCAAGTGGCACAGGCTCGCACCTGCATCAGCAAAGGGAGGCCACCCGCCATGTGCGCACTGATGACGACAATTTGCACACCAATGGACACGAGCAACAGACGCAGCCGTAAGGCTAAGAAGCATATATTAATCCCATTAACCAATAGTTATTATACACTATTTACACCAGTTAGGCTTGACGTTAACCCTAGATGCTATACTATACAGGGTGAGTCACCTAAAACTTGCACCGTAAATATTTCTGAAATGGTATGTGCTATTGATATGCGGTTTTCACGGAATTGAACTATAGGCAGGGGCTCGCATTTTCAAATGATACACAGATTTTTATAATTTTTAGAAAGTGTATTTATGTACAAAAGTTACATTTTTTTAAATGGAACAATGCGTATTGACATTAAGAAAATAAAAGTAGAATAAATTAGAATGTCAATGGTGTTTTTTGCACGATTCTAATGTAAGTAGTTTACGAGAAATCGTCATTTGTACAAAACGGGACAATGGCGAGGACAAACTAAAGAAAAACAAGTGAATGAAGAAAAATGAGGATTCTGACAAGTAAACAAAACTGCATCCTCAAAGCCTGTGTTCAAAATGAGCACCACCAGCTTCAATACAAGCTTCCAGTCTAGTATGTAAAGATTGCTGTACACGTTCTAGCATTTCAGTGGAAATTTCAGCGCAGGCAGCAGTAATACGCCGTTTCATATCTTCTGGTGTAGTTGGTATGTCCTTGTAGACAGTGTCTTTCAGCTTCCCCCACAGAAAAAAATCTAAAGGAGTCAAATCTGGTGAACGGGCCGGCCAAGGTACAGGTCCCCTTCGTCCAATCCACCGATTTTGAAACAATCCTTGAAGATAAGCTGTAGTAATTCGTGCACTATGGGCCGGACAGCCATCATGTTGATACCACAGATTCCTCCTAGTCTGAAGGGGAACGTCTTCTAACATCTGTGGAAGATCGTCTGTTAGGAGGTTGAGATACTTCTGTGAATTCAGTGTTCCTTCTATGAAAAAAGGGCCAATGATGTGATGGTTCACTATTCCACACCACACGTTCACACTCCATGGATGCTGACGTTCTAACTGACGCAGCCAACGAGGATTGTCAACAGACCAATAGTGCATATTTTTTAGATTTACTTGGCCATGATTAGTAAATGTTGCTTCATCAGTGAACAAGATACATGACAAATTTGGAGTATCATGTCTCAATGCCCATGTACAAAAGTTCACACGATTCTCAAAATCATTGCCATGCAGCACTTGATGGAGAGAGATGTGATACGGATGGAACTTATGACGATGGAGGATGCGGATTACACTTCTTTGACTGATGCCGCTTCCTCGTGCGATTGCACGAGAACTAATGTGGGGATCTACTGCAACAGCAGCTAGAACATTAATTTCTCCTTACTCTCCAGTTGCTCGTTTGTTTCTGGTGCGTTTTCTAGACGTTATACTACCACTTTCACGTAATTGGTTGAAGAGGTTCACAAATAATTGACGAGATGGTTGACGTCTATTCGGATATGTTTCCAAGTACACTGTACAAGAAAGAACGGCATTCTTTCTACATTCACCATAAACTTTGAGCATATCTGCTTTTTCTGCATTGGTAAATACCATCTTCCAAGCACGTCCTACTGCTTCAGCTATCACAAAATAACTGCCAGTGTAGGCAAAACACATTGTAAACAAACATAACAACATCCTAGCCTAGCAACTAAGCAATTGAATGGAACAAACAACTGCCGGTGCGTTCAATTTTCAAATGACGATTTCTCGTAAACTACTTACATTAGAATCGTGCAAAAAACACCATTGACATTCTAATTTATTCTACTTTTATTTTCTTAATGTCAATACGCATTGTTCCATTTAAAAAAATGTAACTTTTGTACATAAATACACTTTCTAAAAATTATAAAAATCTGTGTATCATTTGAAAATGCGAGCCCCTGCCTATAGTTCAATTCCGTGAAAACCGCATATCAATAGCACATACCATTTCAGAAATATTTACGGTGCAAGTTTTAGGTGACTCACCCTGTATAGTGATGACGCCCCAAGGCTGATTTTCATGTCACCTGCATGTTATGTACAGTAGCATACATACAACTTGACCCACCCGTACACTGGGACAAAGTGACTTAGATTAGACTACTAATGACGTAAGCGCTATGCGCAGAACTTATTACATCCTGAACGCGCGGCACATCGTCTAAGAATACCAATTACGGAAAGGTGGGCATCAGGGTCCTGTGATAATGACGCCTCCCTCCCCAATATACCATAGCGGTTCGCCCCATAGAAATAACCGACCACTGAATCTGGGTGCTTAATGCGGGACCAGCAAAACATCGCCAGGGCTGCTGTCCTAGGTAGTGGAGGGTTTTTAGTAGGTATTCCGCAACGGTGCACTCTACCGGGGTAAATTCCATTTTTTCCTTCCACGTTAATATATATATATATATATATATATATATATATATATATTCGTACACCACTAAAACTTCAAGGAAAATGAATATTATGGTGAGTATTTAAATGATAAATTAAAGCTTACTGACTCAAAGGAAGGCATTCTCAAAATAATTTACATTTTATACGAAAATAACAACAGTGTACAAACAAAATGTCACTTATATAAAAATAAAATTAGCTTGCAAATTTTTCGGGCACAAAAAGTATTCGTATATTCACAAAAACAATACACAGTACAACAAAAATGTTATTCAGTACTTCGTTGGGTACCTCTTAGCTTTAATTATAGCCTCTTGTCTCCTTGGTAAGGAATGGACAAATTTTTTAACGTCCGCCAATGGTATTCGGTTCCATTCCTCCGAAAGATCAGTTTTCAGTGCTTCTTTGTTGGAAATTCCGCTCTTTCTTACGCGTTTTCCGAGGATACTTCACACTTTTTCAATAATGATACAAAACATACCACGCTTAATATACGATTGTGGATATTATACAATGTTCCAAAACAGCTTCATACCCCTCCCCAATCTCCAAATATTAATCCTATTGAACAAGTGTATAAACATCCAGTATTCTTGCAGGCCAATTTACTCCACTTTTGCATGCAACTCTTGCATAAGAATGCCCACATACTTCCTGTGATCCATTATTCCCTCGATAACATGCAGATTGCCGACACCTGATGCGCTTATACAACCCCAGACAACGTCAGATCCTCCGCCGTGCTTTACTGTGGAAACAAGAATGTTTGGCTCCAGCTCCATAATTTTTTCCTCCATAGTTTGCGAGTGCGATCCGCACCGAATACCTTGAATAAGCTCTCATACAACTTTTTCCCAGAAGTCCGCATCCTTATCATGGTACTTACGAGCGAATTCTAGGCGTTATTTCCTGTTCTGTGGGCTAACATAGAACTTCTTACGCACTACTCTGCCGTTGTGTTATTTCTTACTGTAAACAGCTCTCACAGTACTCGTTGAAACATTAATTCCTGCCTTCTGCAACTCAACAACAGTCTGAAGAGCAGTCTTTCGTGGATTTTTTTAATGCAGCGAAGAATGCTGCTTTCATCTTTAACCTTGAGGACTTCAGGTCGACCACTCCCAGGTGTACTTAGAACTGATTTTCTGGTCCCTACTCTGTCAATGATGAATTGATTCGTTGACTGTAGTCTCCCCGCTATCTGAGATATCTCCGAAAATGTTTTGAATTTATTGTGTAATTTAATTACTATTTTTCTCTCTTCTGGCGCAGTTTCTTCCCTCTTCGGCCCATTTTACGTTGCCTCCGCAACCTACTGTGTTCGATGTCAGACTGGTGCGTGCAGACCACTTGCTGTGAAACAGCTAAATACAGACTGTTCAGAAAGGAGAGCTAGCTTATAGTATAGCCACCGTATTTAATCTAGATACCTTTGGTGTCCGAATACTTTTTGTGTCAAATTTACGGTATTATTCAATATTACCGCAGAAAACTACTGTTTCTAGAAATCTTCCAGCAAAATTACGATAAGCATGGGTAAATAAATACACAAACCATTAATTTTACAAGTTTCATAAGTAATTATGTTGCAACAACACACTCTGTTTCTTCATTTAGGTGGTGTATGAATTCTTTCTGGGCTGACTGTAGGCAACTTGGTACTAGTCGACCACGATATGAATGCACTCGGCGAGAAGCGTTACTAAACAGTTACGTCACAAGTGGGCGGAGTACCGCGGGTACAGTGCGGATAACGCAAACATCAACAATACCGAGATACTTCCAATGTGACGTGTAGATGTAGTGTAGTTTAACGCGGTGCTGCTTCGAACCTTTTCTTGTGCAGTTAAAATTCGAATAGTATAGTGACACTTGCAGTGCTCGTTGTGATAAAATTGGCGTGTGCCTGTGAAAAGTTTAATTACGGATGCACCTACAAAGTTAAAGACAAGAAAAGTATCCCATTCTGATGAAAAGCATATCATATATCAGGTTATACAGTTCTGTAGACAAGAAAAGCAGGAGAGAAGGTTACTCGTACCCCTTGAAAAGCAGCAGTTAGGACAGCAAAAATAGTGGGAAGGTCTGGGAGAACCATCATGAACGTAAAATGCTTCATCAACTGGGGCTAAGGTTACAACTTCGAGGACAAATCGAAAAGCACGCACAAAGGCACAGGTTATTCATTGGCCAACACAAAAGAAAATTAAATATGATCCGCAACTGACAAAAAATGAGCTTCTAGAGATAGTGAAAATTATTTTAAAAAGCCTGTTTACTGACTTGATTGAATAATGGAACAAAGGGATTTTACAGTCTTACGCCTTCCTCCGTAGCACTGTGACCTTAACCCTATAGGGCTATCTGGAATTAAACAAAGATTCCAGCAAAAAGTATCATTGGTTACTTTGAGTAATCTGAAAGCTATGACAACAAGCTGTATAGCTCAAATTGCAGAAACTGATTGGATAGCAGCATGCAGACAAGTGAAAAGAATTGAGCAAAATTTTAAGCGCCGAGATGGGTTAATGGAGGAAACAGTTGTAGATACAGATTATAAACGTGGGTGTAGAGAGCAGTGATGATGATAAAGATTGCAATCGTGATTGTTATTTTGAAAATATGAATATTGAAGCAAAAGGACGCAGTGACACGGATATAGTAGATGAAGGACCTGAAACAAACATTCCCAGACTTGCTGCTTTCGAGAACTATCGTGAAGACATCAGCAGGCATGTACTGTTTTAATTGTGACTGTACATTCCCAGTATCGCCTTTACCCTCGCTACCCCTCGCTCCGCGCGGTTCCCTAAGCTTCATGTAGTAAACAAAACAGTGCTGCCCTCCTTCAAGTGCAGTCATATCTTGGCCGACTAGTACTACACGGCTCTTGCCTGACGTCACACGCACTGCAGGCCTCGCTCCCGGCCGAAATACGTCACAACGCTCGAAGCGGTCTATGCTGTTTTAGAGCATATTTACCAGATTTTTAGTGCATAGATGCATGCATATATTCGACTGTATGGTGCACATAAATTCGCATTCCTTAATGACTTAGCTGAAAGAGTGTCAGGGTACAAATTTGTCCATCGCCGCATTACGAGAATACGTTGTCATTGTTTTTCCCATTACTTCTTGTGATTTTCACTACTAAAGTTTGCGATTCTAATCTTTATTTACCTTCGTGAAAAATTATGGGTTACTAACAAGCCTGTGACGCCTCATTTCTGCAGTTTTCCGCGAATTATAATGACCGTTGCTTGTTGTAGTCTTAAGGGTTGAAATCTCCCGGAACAACTTGCAACTATTTAACTGTGAAGATATAAAACTTGAAACGTTTACATGCATTTTTTATAATTAATTAGCAGTTGTCATTCAAAGTATTAAGCGTACGCTTAAACTTGGTTAATTGATGGAAATTAATCGTTGCTACACACTAGCCGTGTATAGGAGAAGGTTATGGATGGATAAAAGTCAAACTGAAAAATTCAATGTCACAGCCGGAATTTGAACCACGGATCTCCTGGTTTTCATCCAGTCGCTCTAACCCATTGAGGTACCATGGCGAACGTGCCGTCATGACGTTGGATTCTCCAATTGACATATATTTTCCCGGTAAACCACTGGGGGCTCTCCTATTCCAGATACACCGTTTGTGGCAACTTACCATTATAAGTACTTGAGTTACAGGCTTCATCATTTAACTCTTATTATTTTAGTTAATTGATGGAAATTAATCGTTCCTTCACACTAGCCGTATATAGGAGAAGGTTTTGGATAGTCAAATTGGAAAATTCAATGCCACAGCCGGGATTTGAACCATGGATCTCCTGGTTCAAATGGTTGGCCATGGTAGCTTAGTGGCTAAGATCGACTGGATGGAAACCAGAAGAGCCGTGGTTCAAATCCCGGCCGTGGCATTGAATTTTTCAGTTTGACTATCTATCCAAAACCTCACACACGGCTAGTGTGAAGGAACGATTAATTTCCATAAATTAACTTAAATAATACGAGTTTAATGATGAAGCCTGGGATTCAAGTACTTACACCGTTTGTGGCGATTTAGCATTGTATCTCGAATACGAGAGCCCCTAGTGGTTTACCCGGATAATATGAAAGTAAATTGGGGAATTGTCATGACGACACGTTGGCCATGGTAGCTCAATGGGTAAGAGCAACTGGACAGAAACGAGGAGATCCGTGGTTTAAATCCCGGCCGTGGCATTGAATTTTTCAGTTTAACTGTATCTATCCAGTACGCTTACATATATTTTTCTGACAGTTACAATTTCACAAACTATTTATATAAAACGCAATTCTTCCATTGGTTTACCTTCAGTGTGAAGAAACGTTTGGCTGGAAATGATTTAAAAGTTCAATTAAATTATTCCTATATGCGTATACTTAAGCCAAACTGTTGCAGTTCGTTTTTTGTCTATCTTGAGGTTATGAGATTAAAGAAAAATTCTTGAATTTTTAGACTATTTCTGTGAAATGCATCTACTTAAAGTTGGCAAAATGTAAGTAAATAAAAGTGAAATATTTGGAAAACATTAACGCTAGAAAAAAGTTTTTTTGATAAAATTTTAACGAGCTTTGTTCTTCTTCGAATTACAAAAATACTTTCACGTTTATAAAGTATAGGTATTTTCTAACAGGCAGGGTTAAACATTAACGCACCCATAAGAGTTTTGTGTATATGAGCAGTGGTGCTTTGGAGAGAAAAACCAATTTTCCCCACACTTCGTTTTCGGAATCGGCAGCCCATTGGCACTAGGGAACAGCTTCCAGAAAATTTAAATAGACGACCCATCTGTGCGGAAATGCACAGATTTCCTTCTCTGCCAGAATGTCACTATGCAAAAATGTAATAATATCTAACAAGTCATCTTACAAGCGAGACCATATTCTACTGAACAGCCAAGAGAATTATTGAATCAACACTGGAACTACATGTATTGTAGAGAGTTCGTCGTACCCTAAGTTATGGGTCTCTATATTACAGGTATTTTGCGCAGTCACAACTGCAAATAAAATTAGTCAATAGTAAACAAATAATAAGTATTGTTTGTAAAAACTTATAATGCACGAGTTTTCCACATTGTTTAACTTTTGTTTATTGTACTCGACAAAGAAGTAAAACAACATAAATTGTAATCGAAATTCTGCTGAATATTTGCGTATATCTGTACTACACAATAGAATACTTAAGGTACTTAGGTTAAAACATGTGTTGCATTGGTTATATAATGGCTGCAGGGCCCCTCTGGTTTGAGTGGGTGTAGTTAATTGCGTAAGTCTGTAGTTGATTATGGCTGAAGGAACAGAAGCCTTTGACATTCCACCTAAAATTTTAGTTTAACTCTGTGCTTCTTGGTAAAAAATGTAGACATTGGTATCACTCTGTTGATGGTTGCAGACAATATTTGGACTTGGGCTAACCAGACTGTTGGCTAAACAAACTTACGGGTCAGGTTGGAAAATGTTACTAGGAGATTAAAATTACCCGAAATCCGGAAAATTGCGGAAATGCCCTGCATTGTAACCTTCTGTCCGGTATTCAGGAAGAATAATTTCTAAATAGTGCGAATGTCCGTTATTGTTTATAACTTCATAATTAAGTACTTTTTAAGTACAATAAGCGACTGTGAAAATAACCAAATTAGCGGAAGTTTACCAGATCGACATGGACATTGATCAAAGACCAATCATCCTTTTGTAGTCTTTGATATCGTAGATTATCTTGGAATGGTGCAATGGTCCACTGAATCAGTGAGTGAGAAAAATATCCTTGACTTGATATTTGTAACGGCGTTTGACTTGATATTTGTAAAGGTGCACCAAAATTCCAAAAACAACATAATTCAGTCTTTCAAAATGTAATAATTGAGTTATATGTATATTGTCATTCTAAACTTCTGAAACTATTATGTGTAGTTATTTTGATATTTTCACATACAGCACTAATGCTAAGAGGATTTTTTTTCTTTCTTTCAGATCTGCACAGTGGATAGACCAAAGAAACATATCAACTGATGCTTTCTAAGGTATTTTTTTCATTTATTTAAGGTCGCTTTTCAACAACTAAGGTTATTAGCGACTACAGAGAATTAATACATTGAGACAACAATGAAATATAAAACAAACAGTACAAATAGGTTACAACAATAAACAAAACAAATTTGCACATAACAGTGAACAATAGTGATAGGTATAAGTAGATATACAGGTATATAATAAGAATAAACAGGAGTGAAGTTAATAATATTTAAATACAAAAAGTGTATATTAAAAAGAAACTGTAGCAACATCTAACACAAGATATAGTTGAATAAATTTTAGATAAAAGAGGACAGTTGTGATGAATCCATTAATTTTATAACTTTTCTACATTCTTCAACTGAATTAAAATGGCATATAAATCACTATTGAAGTTCAAGTCACTTCTGGCTTTCAGTAAGGATGGGCACTCAAGGATGAGATGGGATATTGATATCTCTTGAGTTCCACACTTCGGGCATGAATCTTTAGCTGAATTCTCCAAAAAATAACTATGACTTAGGATGAAGTGACCAATACGTAATCTGTTGAGTAGAATTTGTTCTCTTCTCCGAAAGTGACTGTTCGATATAGCTGGTTCTGAGACAGACTTTCTAACAAGTTGCAGCTTTGAGGTAGTGGATAGCCATTGTTTGTCCCAACACTCCAGAATTTGGGTTTTAAACATCTTTATGATATCTTTAGTGTACCGGATACTCCAGATGCGATTTGTTGTAATCTTGTCGCTGACTCTGCTGCCACATCGGCCATTTCATTTCCCACAATGCCTTTATGTGAAAGTAACCATGCCAATGAGATGTGGATGCCTTTATTATAGTGGTAAAATAAACGTTCTTGAATACTTTGAATGAGTGGATTATTTTTAAACTTGTTTCCAATGACAAAAATTGACATGGAGTCTGAGAAGACCACAATTCGTGGATTTTTGTGACTTTGGGTACTAATTTCAATTGCTTTGAGGTCCGCCCAGGCTTTACATGAAAAAATAGAGAAGTAATCTGGCAGGCGATAAGAGTTAGTTGCTAAAGGTGAGGTGGTAACTATGGCACATCCAGAACTTGTATCGCGCTTTGATCCATCAGTATATACTTTGAGGGGAGTGTTAAAATTCTGATGAAATGACGAAATCATAGAAATGATTACTGGTTTGAGTATGTTTACGTGACACTTCCAAATTAATGAAAGGGGTAAACGACTGCCATGGAGGAACGGGGTTCAGTCTTCTCAAAAGGATAGATGGCTTTTCATTCCGAAATTCAGAACAGTATCCTAATAATCTTTCACGAAGTGGTTTGGGATAGCAAGGATGAGAATCATAGAGTTCTGGTTTTGAAGTATTAAATATGTATTTGTTTGTTGGATTTCTTGGTGAGCAGAAAGTTGAATAGGAGAAATTTATACAAAGTAGTATGTCTCAACTCTAAGGGAAGAAGACCAAATTCTGCAAGTAAACTGTTTCTTGGACTGGATATAAAGGCTCCCAAACTTAAACGACTTCCAGTGTTGATGATAGGGTCGAGTAATTGGAGGAGTCATTTACTAGCTGAGCTATATACTACAGCCCCATAGTCAACTTTGGGCTGGATTAGAGATCTATAGATGTTGATTAAGCACTTAGTCAGCTCCACACTTACGAGATGATGGCATCTTGATAATATTTAGTCGAGATGCATATTCAACTTTAGAGATGTAATGTGTTGTTTCCATGTATGATTGTGGTTGAATGTCATACCAAGGATTTTACAAGTATTTGTTCTTCGTAAATTATCACCACATATATTGAGACTGACGTCAGCTTTGAAGTCCTTTTTTATCCTAGAAAAAACAATGAATTCAGATTTTTTCTTAGATATAATTAAGCCTGAATTGATTCACCAGGTATGTATACTATTCAAGGACTTTTGAATTACAGGTGTAGTCAGCTGTATATTTTTTCCGCTACACAGAAGAGTAATATCATCGGCATAGAGGAATACTTTTACTGGATGTTTAATCAGGTTGCTTATATCGTTTACAGCAAAAAAGAAGTTAAAGTACGCTCATTATGGAAGCTTGAGGCAAACCATTTACCATTTCTACCGACGAAGATATTTTATCTTGAATGCGAACTTTAAGATATCTATGACTTAAGAAATTGATTTTGAATGCTAAGATATCACCTTTAAGTTTGATATTCAACAGAATATTTATGATCCTTGGTCTCAAGACCATTTCATAAGCCTTTTGGATATCCAAGGAAACTGCAACTGTGTGATGTTTCATTGCCAGAGCATCACAAATTTCAGTGTCTATGTTGACTAGGTGATCACTTGAGGAACGAAATGGCCGAAACCCATGATAAGGAGATATTAACTTATTTGTTTCCAAATGGCCGCGCCGTAGCTCAGTGGTTAGACCGCTTGGCTCTCACCAAGGCGGCCCGGGTTCGATCCCAGGCGACCGCAAAGTGAGATTTGTGGTGGACAATACCTCGCTGGGGCGGGTTTTCTCCGGGACCTCCGGTTTCCCCCGCCATCTCATTCCACCGGTGCTCCATCTTCATCTCATGTATCATCAGTGTCATCGCCTGCGGTGCCGTATGTAGTAAAAGCGGGCGTTAAACACTACACACACACACACACACACACACACACACACACACACACACACACACACACACACACATATTTGTTTTCAAAATCCAACTAAGGCCACTGCAGACCATTTTCTCCAAGAGTTTGCACATAGTACAGGTTAAAGAAATTGAACGATAATTGACAGCTTTGGAGTGATCTTGTTAGGTTTGGGAATGGGAACAATTATAGCTTCCCTCCATTGCTCAGGAAATATTTGAGTTTCCCATATAAAATTGAACAACTGGAAGAGATAGCTCAATAGCTCCTTTTGGAAGATTTTTAAGAAATATGATGTGTATGTCATCTGGTCCTGGAGCAGAATTTTTACTTTTATTCAACCACTGAAGAAATTCTTCCATAGTAAACGGTTGATTTAACTGATCTTCATTGCTAACAACAAGAAAATTAATTTATTAATTGGAGGGTGCTTTATTCGAGATCGTTTTAGAAAATTCCAGGTCATAGTTTTTGCTACTTCAATTACTGGCAAAAGCATTAGCAAATAACGTACTAACAGTGAAAGTGTACGTACTAACAGTGTTTGGTACCATGTTCATCTTCCAGACTATTGGGGAAGGAAGCTACTTTACTTCCACTAATTGATTTTATTTTTGACCAAAGAACTGAAGTTTGAGTTTCACTGGTGATAGAAGAAGTAAAATAATTAAAAGATTTGGCCATTGTAGACTTAAGGACATAATGTGCTTTTGCCTTAGCCTTCTTGTATGCAATGCCAAGTTCGATAAACCTATTGTTCTTATATTTTCTAAACGCTTTCTTCTTAGATTTAATCTGACGTACATTCGTCCTTCCACCATGGAAATGGGCGTTGTGCAATATTTCTGAGGTTTTAGGAATAGCAAACTCAGCTCCAGAAATAATTAGGTTTGTGAAATGTTGGACAATGTCAGTAACATTTTTAGGTTGCAAGGATTCTAATCTAGGTAAATTATCAATGTTTTCATTTATACAATGTTGAAACAGACCATTTTGCTCTATTGATGAGCCATTTCTGATTAGTTTTAAGTTTCTTAAATGATCGATAAGCCAAGAGTCGTAAGTTTAAAGGATAACGATCACTGTCATGTAGATGCTGATTTCGAGACCAGGAACTTTTCCTGCAATGGCACTGGATGCAAAACTGAGGTCAATTGCACTTTCCGAAGCGTTGCTCACATTAAAATGCGTAGTCAAACCAGTATTTAATAGAATTAGGTCACCATTATTATTTAACCATTGTTTAATAATTTGACACCTTCTGTCTAGAGCATCCCCATAAGAGGTTATGGCTGTTAAAGCCACCCAAGATTAAGAATGGCTTGGGAAGTTGGGCAAGAAGACTGTCCATTTCATTGATATTTAAGTCCTGACTATTAGGCAGGTAAATAGAGCATATTGTCACATATACATTTAATTTGATTCTGGCTGCAGTGACTTCCACTGTAGTTTGAATAGGAATGTTATGCAGAAAAAGTTCCGATTGAACAAAAATTGCTATACTGCCACTAGCAATAGTGGAGTTTTGCCTATTTTTAAAACAAGATGTTTAACCACGGAGTTGTGTGCAATACTTTTCTTTAAAGTTGGTTTCTTGGAGACATACTACCTTAGGCCTGTACTCATTGACAAGTAATTTAATGTAAGGTTTTCTTGCATAGAAACCATTGCAATTCCACTGAATTAGATCCATAATTATTATGAATTTGAAGTTTCTAACTTTTTAATTAGTCGAGAACACCGGTTTTTAAAACCTTTGCTAGGTAGAGTTGGTTGAACGTGTCTTAACAACTTAGCTAAGGCTGGCAAATTATGTGAAAATTCCTTAGTCACATCAACATTTCTGACACCCCTAGTTCTGTCAAAAAGGTTCAGAACTTGGTTTAGAGAGAGGGTAAACTCAGCAGATTGAGATTCAATCATTGCCTTGGTATCATGCCACATATATTCCTCTTCATCAACAAAGTAGCTTTTTTTCCCTTTTTTGTTTTATGAATGTTTTCTTTAATTTTCCCAATTCATCAGGGACATTTTCAGAATCAGAATAATCTGTAACGTTGGTTTCTTTCTAACTTTCAGATAGGAAATAGAAGAGGTCATATCTGAGTTAGTGGAAGATAATGGTCGCTTCAATTTTGTAGTGAGGTTGCAATGCAAATCGGATTCCATTTTAAAATCACACCTGGAAACTAGTGATGTGCAAGTCGGGGGCTGGAGAACTGGGAAGTTTGTATGGTTAAGTGAACAAGGAGATGAAGCCAGTTTGGAAACGTTGCCTTTTGTATTAGACTTATTTGATTGCAGCGGGACTTTGTTTTTCATTGATGTAGCACTGCTAGTAATCTCTATATTAGCAGTGAGCATCTGAAAGGAAACTTATTTTGTATTGTTGCACTATCACTAGTGCCAATAGAATTACATGTAGATGGCTGAAGAGAATCGTGATTTAGCACTGTAGCATTAGCAATAGTAACAGCTGAGTCAGATTTGGATGACTAAAGGGAACCATTTTGCATTGGTGCATTGTTAGCAACGTGTTCTATGTTTTCTTTAGATGGATTCAAGTCCTGATTATCCACAGAGGGGCAGTTTTTTGCAATATGCTCTTGATTTTTGCAATGGAAGCAGATGGGAACGTCTGAGGATACATATATCCATTGTTGTAGGTTATCTACTATCACTTTGGAAAGAATCGGGAAGCTTCTCTTCATCTTCAGGTGCAATGAAAGTTTGCCGACGAAAACTCAATATATGAGACAGTCTGGGGTCAGAAAAACCTGCTCGTAGAAATGACATTGGTGCAACGGTTTCTATTCCAAATGCTAGCAGTGGAATGCTGGGGCACTTATTAGATAAAATTATCCTCTTGTTGCGGGATAATAATGGTCTAATTGGAAAATTTTCTCCTGCTACTGTAATTATTTTGTGTTAATTTATCAGATCATCTGCAATTTCCTTATTACTAAGATAAACACAGTCTTTTGTTTGATACTTTAGATGCAAATCTAATATTAGAAGGATTAACTTTAGTTGCTAACTGTTGCACAAATTCAATGGTGGGAGCATGATCAACCGAGTCAATTATAGCGTTTTCCTTTTTAAGGAATAGCGTACTCTGAGATGCTTGCGAATAACTAATCGTTGACTTACAGTATGATATACTGGTAGTTGGCTGAGCTCGTTGGAATCCATGTTGGTGAGGTTAGGTGACTCGGTAGCCAAGTATCAGTCAAATATTGATGAATTCTTGCTCACAATATGAAAACAATTACATCAAACGTAAAACAAAGCACTAAAAGTTAATAGTAAATCACGTTAAACAAGATACGATGCAGACTTCTGGTAACAGTAACCATAAATTCAGGAAATCAGAAATCCCACTTTCCACTGGAAGTCCGATGCTCTATTGTCTATCCTTTCTAAGGTATTATTGCAGTGAAATACTTTAAAATGTAAGACTGTGAAGATTTTCACGTTGTTTCGTATAAAATCACATCCTCAGAAAAATATATTTTGTTTGATTCAAACTGTTTGAAATTTAATGAATATGTAAAATGTGTGTAAGCCTAAGCTGTATACATTTACTTTAACGTTTTACTTAGCGCGATTTATCTCATTTTCTACATTTCTGTATAATGTTCTGCATTTTGGAACATTGTGCCTTATGTTAAAAAATATAGGAATATTTTTCAAGGTATTTCTTCACCTTATAAAGAACAATGCCGGGCAAGTACTGGGCTCACTTGCATCATCATTAATAGTGATTCTTGCCATGTTACATAGTGAACTAGTTAAACGTGCGTGCGTATACACAGAAGCTGAAGGGCTTGAAAGCAAGCCCACTCTGGGCCAAAACTGTTCCTCCTTCTGGAAGTCGGACCACAGCCAATAATCTCTCAGCCAAATAAATCCCAGTTTCAAACCAATGGGAGCTTTGCTTAATATATTAATCAGCAGCTTTCTATAGCTACTTTGGATAAAGTGAACGACGTGCTGTTAGCAGAAATATTAATATATGAGCTGCCTACAGTGAAACCCCAGAAAAGTATTAAAAGGGGTGGAAAATGCTAATGTGTGACTAGGCGGTTTAATTTAAAAGTTTAACGCAAGTAAATGACGCTTCTGGAAGGGGTAAGAAGCAGCAAGATTTGGGTCATTATAGGTATACAGAATTAATGATTCTTTGTCATTAATTCTATAGCAGTTTAATATTACGAACTTACGAGCTTTAAATTAAAATACCGTGTAACAATATATGATGGGTATTAAAGGGATCTTATTTCCCATTTACAAATTTTTGGAAGAATGCCCTGGTTAAAACACTTGATTTGTGAAGATGCTAGTTTTTATTTGAAATAACTCTTAAGAAGAACACTTAGGGTGTAGTGTCTTTGTTTGCAAGTAATATGTGTTTCCAGAATTCCATAAAGCATTAGGAGCTTCCATAGTCAAACTTTAGTGTCTTCCAGATGCAACGAGGGCCCAAATGACCTTGTTGTCGACGGGCCCTAAAACACTACACACACTCCAGATGCAAGGAAGTCATCTAATATTGTATTTTCAGTGTGCAGATAGGTTGTTGTTAGATCCTTATTTCGTTGAGCTGATTTTTATGGTACCTTTGAAAGCGAAGTAATTAATATAAACTTTATAGAAGATTTTAAAAACTGCTATGTCAGTGCTTTGATTGAAAGTTTGAATTTCCTCGAAATGATGTTTGTATTTCAGAGGATTTGGGAGATCAATATGCTGCTGGTGTAGTGAATTCTGCAAGAATTCGCCCAAAGATTAAAAACCACCAAAGAATTCCCAAAATGTTACTGGTATACGCCACATATATCGTTTTTTACACAAATGATGTACAAACGAACGGTATTGAAACCATAATTCTCACAGCTTCTGCCTACAAGTATTCATTGGCTAAATGTATTACAGTTGGTAGTAGTTGGTTAGATGCAGTGTTTTGTGACGAAAGCGTAACTTCCTCTAACATGCACAGCACGTGATACCTACAGATACTCCAAAAATATTCGTCTAATCATAGCACATTGAATACAATAAGCACAAACAGAAAATATAGATAAGAAACGAACAATAGCTATTTCCTTATATCGGTTAATATCTAGATTTAAAAATAAGACAATTTGGGTTCATATATTTATATTCTTAGTGAACAGCTCCACGTTATTTAAAATCATGTGCCATTTGATGTCAAACAAGTATTCGTCTAGTAAACAAGATTCCATCGCTACAAAAGAAGAGGGAGGAATTTGCATTAGATTTTTTAATAAAGGAAAATGCTTTCAAGAAATTGGAGAAACCATTGGAAGACCTACCAATACAGTGGACTATTATATACAGGTTTAATCAGAACAAAGCTTACGAAACTCAATCAAGAAGCAGTCGTTCTGCAGTTCTATCCGAGATGGAGAAACGACAGTTACTAAGAGAAGTCAAGAAAAATCCTAAAGTAACGGCATCAAAACTTTCTACTGCAGTTCTCTCTCTCTCTCTCTCTCTCTCTCTCTCTCTCTCTCTCTCTCTCTCTCTCTCTCTCTCTCTCTCTCTCTCTCTCTCTCTCTCTCTCTCTCTCTCTCACACACACACACACACGAGTACGTTTCAGCACAAACTGTAAAAAAACGTGCTTTATGAAGCTGAGTATAGAGGCCGAACAGCCCGTAGAAAACCATATATCAGTAAAATCAACAGAAAGAAGCGAGTTATTTTGCAAAAGAACATAAATACGATGGGTTTGATTTCTGGAAGAAGGTTGTATTTACCGACGAGAGTCAGTTTCTCTTTAAGACAAAAGGGCGAGTAATAGCGTGGAGAAAAAAGAATTGCGAGATCCAGGAGAAAAATATAACAGTTTCAGTTAAACATGAAGGCGGTTCAGTATTTGTCTGGGGCTATATAATTGTAAATGGTGTGGGAGAATTGTTTCATTGATGGAATTTTAAACCATAACGTTTATATAAACATCCTAAAAACACATCTGCTCAAAAGTGTGAATAATATAGGTCTTTCTCAGGATTATATTTTCACACAAGATAATGATCCAAAATACACAGCTCTAGATGCAAGGCTATGGTTGTATAATACTCCACGATGTCTGCCGATACCACCGCAATCCCCAGCCAAAAACCAATAGAGAATTTGTGGAGTACACTGGACAAAAATATTAGGAATCATCAGATATCTGGTATAAAGGATCTAAAGAACGCTCTACTAGAGGAATGGCGTAAAATTTCAGTGGAAACAACACAATCGTTGGTGAAATTCATTCCAAGGAGAATGCAAGAGATTATAAAGAGGAATGGAGAGCCTACTAAGTAATAACCGTAATATTCTACACCATTTTCAGTATGCAGACGAATACTTATTTTGCATCCTATATTGCACATCTTTACTTTTGAATGTTTAACTATGTTTAAATGAATAGATACTGTATGTTTCTTTATTGTATTCTCTTGTTCACAAATCAATAAATAAGACAGTATCCCTGCTGTACTTTATTCTGATTATTTTTCACTATCCATACATCCTTAAACATAAACTCATGCATTAGACAAATACTTTTTGGAGTAACTGTAAGCCGTTTGTGTTGGCTTAGACGAACACGGCTGCGAGATGGGCTTTAATATCAGCCATTGGAGGAAAAAGAGCAATAGGAAGTTTGGCATAAACGATGGTGCTTTAGTTCTTGGACGATGTTGTTTTTTACTTGCTCGTAGTCCTTAATATTTAAATTGGGAACAGTTTTTGTAGCACATTTGCGACATTTAAATCTGTGATCGGCCTTGCAGACGCTGAGATGACCAGCTCTAGTCCGCCCACACAGAATGTAATGCTTCTATAAATAAAAATGGGTACCGATGGGCCATAAAGCAACTCAGGTTTACTGCGCTGCCACACTTTGTATAACTCTACACATGTTGTAGAATGACAGAAACAGAGAAAATAGAAAATATCGCATTATAAACCATGCCTGCTGTTATTGTTAGAACATGCACTTTACATTTTACAGTGTACGGAATTTATTACACGTGACAAGAAGACATATTTCATAATATTTTCAAATGTTACGAAAATTATGTCTTAATATTATGGAAAATTTGTTTTTTTATTTAAAAACAATTTCCATTAGCTATAGTCCTGGCTCTCCACATTTTCTATTCCGGCAGATTCAGAAAACCCAAACACTCTTTCTAGAAATAGTCGGAAAATCCTCGCATCACCTTATGCAACTTAGATACAGTTGAGAAAATGTAACATTTCCTCTGTATGACCTCATTTACGGAAATAAATGCCCTCTGTTTAAGATTTTTAATTGCGAACCCGTGCTGCCCGCCTCGGTAGTATAAATGGTAGCGTGTCTGCCTCACATTCAAGAAGTGCCGTATTAGAATCTCGGTCAGGGTGAGTTACCTGAATAAGGTTTTTTCCAAGGTTTTCCCTTATCCTGAAAGACGAATGTCGGTCTAACTGTAAGCTCTGTACGCTGGGCTCATTTGAACATCACTTCACCCATTTCATTCATCGTGCGATATGACTTAACTTTGGAGGACGTAAATTAAAAGGGGGGGGGGGAAGAACCGGTACTTTTAATATCATTATTGTAGTTGGTATTAAGTGAACACAGGAAGCATAAATTATTTTTCTTATTTTTTCCTTGTTCTAAATTTAAAGGTTTTACAGTGACTTTGATATAGTTACATATAATTTTTCGTATTTCATCTGTCATTTTATTTTTAAATGTGGACCAACATATGTAAAGCCTTCTTTTCTAAGAAATGTGGTGGACTTGCTGTAAACTCCGAAGGTATGCGATGTTTTGGCTTTAAAATACACATTTCATAATTTTCTGGAATCTTCTTTTTCTTTATTTTGCCTGTTTTGTAATAATAGGCCTCGGGGATAAACTTTCGCAAAGGCGAACTGTGAGCTTGTGTAGTATGTATTCATGGCTTTAGGATCTCTCTTGCGCACACATACTTTAAGCGTTTCTCAACTGAATTAGCTTTAGTGAGGGGGGCGCTATGGATGGTCAAACTTTCTGCTCATAAATCTGGATGACTCATTAATAACATTCGAGGGGGGCACTTAGTACCTCGACCTATGAAATATTCCTTGCCTGTGCCCCTGTCGTGGGGCCTCCGAAGAGGGGTGGGTGAGGTGACAGGATACGGAGGGCAGGGTTCCTAACACTTCATATTGAAACTCCCGGGTGAGGCTCGTGCAACTAGCTCCCCTCTCCTATCATCTGGGGGATCCCGGACTCAGAAATCTCTCCTAATCCGGAGGACGAGGATTTAGAGAGAGAATTTTCCCTGCCGTGCTCACAGAAACTCCCACCGACTCTTATGTAGGGAAGCTGGGCCATGGGAATCGAACTCACGGCTTCCCGAATGCAGGCAATAGACGCTATCATCAGAAACATCCCACTCGATTAAATCCGGGTGGAGAGAGTATTTAAACTTCGACGGTACCGTACATTGAAGAAAGTTACATACACGAGTTTACCATAGGTAATTTGGTTCTTACAATATATATATATATATATATATATATATATATATATATATATATATATATTAGAAAATATTAAACATGTTTTCAAGGTGAAACATTCAGTCAGTATCTATACTCTATTTAATAGTTATGTTGTATTCTTTATTTATCTATAGAGCCTAGGTATAGCAGAGCAAGGATGTTAAATTAAACAAGCATATTAAAACACTGCCACATCAGTTATTTGTTATATTTTGGGAAAGAAAATGGTTATATTTTGCCTCTGAAGAATAGCTACTTTCTGAAATAAATCACTGTGATAGTCCTTTAATTAACTTGTTTTTATAATGACACCTATTTCAGTTTATATTATAGTATTAATTCTGAGGGTACATAAATAGTGCAAATACTACTGATGTTGCTCAGCAGTTATTTCCACAACCTTCATAATAGACAGATACATTATTCAAGGGACTTGTGCAATGGCAACTTTGAAGTAACTGATTTGTGTATGTAGTATAGAACTCCCTTGCAGTTAAGGAAGTTGCGTAATCACGGCCTGTGATAGACTTAGCAATAAAGTCTCGCTGTAGTGATCATCCAGGGATAGGTCAATGTGGCACAGTGAAAAATATCGAGTCGCAGGCGTAGGTCACGTCTCCCTCACAGCAGCTGTTGTGGAGCGGTGTAACAAAGAAGGATATGTATTTTTTAAGGTTGTTTTTTCATGCATTTGCAACTAACAAAATTAACTAAAGCCTAAGCAGTTTTAGTTTTAATAGAGGAATAAAAGCAAACAAATACTTTCCATTTAAAAATTACATGAGTAATAACAGTGGGTGTTCTCTTTTTCATGTTTTGATTGTTTGCCTTAGCATTCAACTAAAACAAATTGAAAATATGAGCATTCTGCTGATTTAATTTACTGGGTTACAGTAAATGAAAACTACGTATATTCATTTAGCAGTTAAGGGAACTTACTAAGTATGGTGCACGTTATTTTTATCTGAACCTCCAATAAAGGAAAACAACGGCTGATGTACTGATGTACATTATTTAGTAACGCCTTTCGCAGTATGTGATAGCACAAGCCCCTAGATCGAGAGTTGGACAATGATACTGCTTTACTCTCACGACATTTACGATTTATACAAATAACATTTAGTAACTAGCCATTTCGGCAAGAATGTTAAAGGATAAGAATTATACAGAATGTGCCAAAATTAGACCGACAGACTTTAGGAGCTGATAGATAACATTATTTTAAACACTTTTTGTAAAGGAAATTCTTTTGCTGCGGTGCTTCGTTTAAGCGCTAGACGAGTAAAATCGAGGCAAATGTCAGAACGCACGCCCATTGCGATTAACACAAAAGAGTGCATCGGCGTGCCATATTCTGCCGTACTCTCGCAAAGACACCAGCCATTTCTCCTTGGATAGACCAGAAGGTGAAGGACGACCACGTTCTGTACGGACTCCTGAGAACGAGGAAGATGTGTTGCCGCGCATTGAGAACAATCCTGCAACTAGTACTCGCGCCATCGCCACATAAGATGCACTGTGGGGAGAATTCTGCAGGAAATGTTGTTGCACCTGTTTCAGCTTGGAAAGTTCCGGACAATGAGGCTTGAGGATTATCCTCTGCGACAGCAGTTTTGTCAGTTGTATATGGACAAAAGTGAAAACGGTGTACTGTTTGCAACCCATGCCATGTTCAAACATGAAGCAATTTTCACAAGTGAGCAGTAATGTAACTGTCGGAACTCTGCATCTAAAGGGCAAAACTACCCCGGAAATCCATGATGAGATTATTGCTGTTTATGGCAATGATTGCCCATCTTATGACACTATTGTAAGGTGGAAAAAAATGTCCACTGGTTACATGTCCCTGACAGACCAGCCAAGAGCTGGTAGACCGTTCTTGATAGATGATGCTGTCGCAGTGAAGAAAGTGAAGTGTTGAATCCTAGAAGATAGACAAGCAACCATCCAAATGATCGTGAATGAGACTCATATTTATTATAGTAGTGCCTGGAAAATTATTCATGAGGAACTGCACATGTTTAAGGTATTTGCATGGTGGGTTCCACGTTTCCAAAAGCAAATACGGCGCGACCTTTCAAGACAGATGTTGATGCTGTTGGAACCGGATGAAGATCATTTTTTCATTGTATGGTAACCATGGATGAATCGTGGATCTATCAATATGATACAGAGACAACAACCATGAGCATGGAATGGAAGCATGCCGATTCCCCCTTCCAAAAAAAGGCAAAGGAGCAAAAGTCAGCTGGGAAGGTCATGTTTTCAGTATTCTCGGATTGTCCTGGAGTCATCCATACAGATTATCTTGACAAGGGTCAATCCATCAGTGGCAGATACTATAGCAATCTTCTGGAAAAGTTGCGAGCAGCTCTGATTAAGAAACGACGCGCTAAGCTCTGCAAAGGATTTCGTCTTCTGGCTAACAATGCTCCATCTCATTCAGCTCAAGTTGCAGTTGACAAAAAAAAGAAAAAGGGAATATGGCGTCGAGATCTTGGAGCATCCGCTTTATTCGCCCGATCTCGCACCGAGTGACTGTTTCTTGTTCCCAGAAATGAATCCATTGCATGGTTTCCGATTTGATAACACAAATGACTTCATTAATGAGGAAGAGTGGCTTAAGTCCAAAACTGCCAACTTCTACATTTAAAGTATTCGGAAGGTCAAGAAAAGCTGGGAGAAATGTGTAAATATGGATAGTGACTACGCAGAGAAAAATTAACACGCACATACCAACACAAACTTTCTATCATAGTTTTTAAAGGGTGATAATTAAAATTTTACTATCCCCCTGCTACATAACTTCGACAAACCTCTTTAATGTTTCTTTGTCTCTTTAGCACCCAGCATTTTACCGTTGGTAATCTGACGTACACACAGGTCCACCTCGTACATGGAGCTGCACGCTGATTTTGAACAGCTGTGATATTCGCACGTAAACTGTTCCACTGCCCGTCGATTCTTCACCATGGAGCCGCACTTAGTGATACGTGAAATGCTTCCTGCACCGTTTTAGAGCCTGCGATTCCACCGCGGAGCTTGAAGCATACGAGTACCACGCTTATATGCACTGCTCAGTGTACTCGCACAACTCGACTACCGGCTGAGTTATGAACTGCTCCAATGCGCTAACTCCTCCTCATGGAGCCACATTCGTCGACTGACGCTCGAAGTACACACAAACTGAATTTTCGCTAGTACTGCCCTGTCCTCCAGGCGTCGCATCGACTTTATAGCATACGAGTACCACGCTTATATGCACTGCTCAGTGTACTCGCACAACTCGACTACCGGCTGAGTTATGAACTGCTCCAATGCGCTAACTCCTCCTCATGGAGCCGCATTCGTCGACTGACGCTCGAAGTACACACAAACTGAATTTTCGCTAGTACTGCCCTGTCCTCCAGGCGTCGCATCGACTTTATATACCTGTCGGGTGTAGCCGGAAGCTTCTGGTGATCGATTGTTTTCGAATTACCTTCTAGAGCTTATTGGAAAGATCTCGAACGGTGTCTGTTCAGCAAGAGCATAGCCCGGCCCCTGCCTCGCGACCTCACCTCGGGGCCGTCTTTGAAGGCGCGTTAATCTCTCTTGGCAGATCCGCTTCCTCCTTCATGACGTTAGCTAGTACCGCCCCGGAGAAGGCAGGTCTCTCCTACCCCACTCAGTTCCAAACAGCAATGGCAACACAACCCCACGGTAGGCCACGTGAACGCCGGTGTGAAAATATTGTCTAAATTATAATCTGAGTCGAAAGGTTTTAAGTAGTTGAAGAGAGAGAGAGAGAGAGAGAGAGAGAGAGAGAGAGAGAGAGAGAGAGAGAGAGAGAGAGAGAGGCGAGTATACAAGGAAATTTAATACGAAAATGTATGAAAATTGAGCTCTAGGTGTGTTGCTCAGAATGCACTTTTTCCTGTTATTCAGAAACAGTGATGCGTGGGGTGTAGGGATGAGAGATTTTAGGCATATTAATGCATTAATAAAGGAAACAGTCTATATAATCACGTAAACAGCCTTCTTGATCTTAGTGCATTAGATAATCATGATATCCCAGCAATATTTAGTCGCCCCTATCGTGACAAGATAGTGAAACGCAATCAGCATATTAGGGGGAAATATTTACTCCCTAGAATTATTGACTATATCCAATTCTGGGGTACTTTCGAGCTGGCTTTGAGAGTTTATGAGAAGAGAAACATTGAAAAAAAATCCAGGTAGCTTTTTATAGTTTAATAACATATTTATTAAACAGAATGTGCACATTAATTTAAGAAAGTATCATTTACATGCAATGATGGTGAAAGTTCTTTTCTTACATATGTAGTATGTTGCAAGGTAGCCCACATGTTTACATTTGAAACACCATGGACATTTTCCTTGACGCATATGCGATAGTGAAAGCCAAGTACTTGTGTATAGGTGGCTAATGTCAAATAGTCCCCTCCAACAATCAGATGTCATCGCTGGGGTTTCCGAGAATTCGGTGACCACTTCTGCAGCTTTTTCTGCTCTTTCAGCTAGGAATGTGTTAATGCATACTCTCCAGGTTGTGGATCCTAATTAGGTATTCTATGAATACCTTCTATATTCTTCTGATATTGACGGTGCAGTGAAATAACGTTAGAAAGTGAACATGCTTTTAACGGGATTTCAGAATGGGATTTCAGCCGAATTGTATGTTGGATACTTATGAACTTATGTCAGAAAAAGAAAATGTAGCACATTGGCACATTCTTGCACGAGCTACCACTGCTTATGTTAGTGGTGTTATGAAACATACATGTGCTGACTGTTCGATATAAATCGCTGCACCAAACATTTTTGCAGCTAGTACAATAATGTATATGGTGAAACACATTTTCAACATTCGTTTGAAAGGTAAAGAAATGCTTACCAACAAAATATTTAATCATCTATTTATTTTGTAATTAATATTTTTTGTAATTAATATTATTTAAAGCAGCAAAGTGAAACTGCTCATAGAACAGTCGTTGGCAGAAATCATGCTAATAAAATAAATCGAGACCGAGTTTTTAACTATGCTTTATGGATCGCATTTTGTGAATATGTTTTTGTTAGAACTGTATGAAATGATTTTAGTTTTTGTTCACTATGAGTACCTTCCGAACGTATTTGTGAATACTGTTAACTTGCAGAAAATTGGCATTGTGTATTCCTCATGCCTCTTGATGACACACATGTCAATCCGACAGATAAGATTTTGTTTCTCTCATCGGCTTTTGTTATAGTTATTAGTTTAAACTTTTTCACAAATAATTGTATTCCTAACGCAATAAGAGGGTATCACAAAGTGCACAATTGTATTCTCGTAAGAAGAGAAAGTATGAAATTCTTAAAAACTGAAGTGATGTACAAAGAGATCTAATAACAAATGAAAGTATTAGAGAAGAGTTAGGAATTTTTAATATAAATGAAAGCTTTAAAGATTTCAAACAAAAGCGGAAATAACATGTAAAAATAAAGCCAGATAAACTTAATAAACAAATAATGCAATATTATTCTAAAGAAAGGAGATCGGTGGGCATATCTAGGAAACGATAACTGAAGGACTTCGAAGGCGGAACAGGCACTAGACTGCTTATGCCATGAAGTGAGCAAAAGAAGAAGAAGAGGAAGAAGAAGACCAAGCAGCAGCATGCCAAGTGAACGCAGAACGGAAGCGTTGACTCCGCTACTGCTATGCAGGTTAATTCTGGATACGTTCCCACCCATTACACACTGTAATTCTGGCTTTACTCTCAAGGCGTAATAATTTGTATTTTAAATGAACAATAAGAATTTAATAAACTTCATATAATAAAAGGCAACAAAGTGAAAACACAAACAAAATGTTCATGAATGCACTAATTACATAATAAAGCCTACTTTCTAACCTTAGTTTAATGCAACTGTTTATTTTGCTGTGCATTGTAGGAGATACAATACTTAGCGCTAGATTGTTGTGAAATTAGTTTTTATCCCAATTACATTGGTATAAGTTGGAGCAGGATTTCTATGTTGGAAGCACAATTCTTTCTCTTCTCGTGTGAGTTTTTGCGGCTATCAGTTTCTTCTGGTCACCAAGTATCATCTTATTTTAAATAAGAATCACGAATGAGATCTCTGGTTTTCAGATGTGGTTCGGAATAAAGTTTCGGAGAAGTCAAATTTTTGTAACAAATAATTTAATTGTATTATTTGGATTACATTTGACTTGAACTTTCTTTCCTGGTCAATTGCAGGTTACCTCCAGCATATCGATAAATTCTTACTTAATAAATAGCTTCTGTTAACTACATAAAACTTCCTACTCCTGCACGACTATTCATCACTTACCAGATTACAGAACATATCTACGAAGATTATTGATTTTTCCGTTACTATCGTTACTCCTATATTAATTTTGTGATTGGCCGATTTAATGCTACGTCACCACATTACGTCATACAATTAGTACTATGGCCAATCACAAGATTACACATATTTTTACACATTCTTAAAATAAATCTATAAAGTTTTCACACCTTTTCTAAATATAAATCGAAACTACTGTTACAAAGTGAAATATATATCCTGTTCCGCACAGTCGTAATTTTTGTTGTCTGTTACGTCGGTCATTTTTCACGTTAGTGCCGAACTCTTGAACCTAGAAAGTTGAAGCACAACTGAATAATTCAATGTCAAGGTTCTTTGGCTCATTTTTCTGGTGCTCTTACCGTTTGAACTACCATGGGCTCGAAAGAATCACTTGATCTTGTATTACGTAGGTTGGCCGCAGCTGAGTGAACGAGTGTGTACATAGTAGAGGAAACGAAATAGCCATAACACATTTATTTGAAAACTGGGGTACAATGCTGTAAGTGCAGCTGTAGTTTATTAAATTTGCTAGCGAAAGCTCTCCATATTGTAAGAACGGATCACTGAAAATTTGAAGTTTGATCGTAAGATCTCATGAGCTTCCAAGGATGGCACCTGCAGCCGATGGGGCAAGATATGGAAAGAAAGAAAAAGAAAGACAAAGAGGAACTGTACACAACGCAGTTTTCAGGCGAGTGAATGCTTTAACGAACGTACCAATGATTCATTTGTGGTGAACAATAATATTAATTTTTCCCGTTTTTTATATCTAAGGGAATGGAATTTTAAACCATGTTTATTGTATTAGTTGCCGCCACATCACTATGGAGAATATGCGAATCTTACGGCGAAGATATAGGTATGTTTTACAAAACATTTTATCTTATCTTCCTTAAGTTTTAACAGCCATGTCAGGCTAGATGAGAATGTGAGAACGTCGAAAGCAAGTGCATTTTAAATAATTCCTCATATTTCAACCTTATGTTCAGTAGAGGTTTTGATCTTCTTTAGAAAAGTTAATACTTGGATGAGGTTTAATAGACTGTTTCACGATTAGAAGAAAGTACACATGTTCTATAGTCCATTACAAGTTTCGACGCAACGTTTCATGTTCACTTGCCCATGTGCCTTTCAGGAATTCACAGCCCAGTCTAAATTGTAGCGATTTGTTCAGCTGAAGTCTTATCTAGCGTAGTACAGAGTTGATCAAACTGGTTCCAAATAGTGTTTCTCTTCTCCTTTGGGTTGTTTGATATAGTGTGGTGTATCATTTTATCTTCACTGATGTTAGTTTACCACAACGCTTGTACAAAGTCGTATTTTTCAGTTTATGCTGGAAATAGTTAACGATCGCAAAGCGGTATTTAATAGTGTTTACAGATGGCTTCGTTACTTAAAGCGCTAACCAGAGAGTAAGGTACTTTATCTTGCCACTTACTGCAAGATTATCTCGTATCGGCAAGAAAGAAAAGTTGTTTTAGGGCAAATATGGTAGAGGGGTTTCTACTCTGCAGCTTAAAGATGGTGCATTACCCCCCCCCCCCCCCCATTGGTACAAACTGAGAGCAAAGATTTTATACTATTGCAACGGCGATACTATCTTCAAATTGTAAAACAACTGAACCTTCGTAAAGAAGTACATTATCCAGTTTGCGTTTAAAATCGATTAACTAGTACGAATAAACGTTTAAATTATATTGCTATACATTTCTGTAAACAGGCCAAAGATTTATGGTGATATATGTACGTATTTAGTAAGTAATGAAGCGTTGGTCATCGTTCTCTCGAAAAGGCAAGCGTCCCTAGTTAATTGTAACGGTATTCTAATTGGTTAATTACGGCACTGGAGTAGCATCACAGAGCCACCATGACATGTGGCAAGGAAAGTGGATCAGAGTTCAATATTAACATCTGTCTCTTCGCTTTACTTTATGGTCCGAGTTTTTTAATTTTTAAAATTTTTTGAATTGTATGTACTTTTTTACGTCCTCCAATGCTAAGTCATTTCGGACGATGACTGAAATGGATGAAAAAATGCTTAAATGAGGCCAGAGTTCATAGAGCTTATAGTTACTGGACATTCATCTTTCTGGATAAGGAAAAACCCTGGAAAATCCTTATCCACATAACTCACCCTGACCGAAATTCGAACTCGGGACCTCTTGAACGTGGGGAAGATATGCTACCACCTACGCTACAGAGTCCTAATTCAGCTTCGTATTTCATTAGTGTCGGCAGCGACCAAAATCAAATAGATCGGATTTCCCCAATCATTGCATGAAACTATACCGAATTCTAATTGTGTAATTAAAACTGAAAATTATTTGCTTAATCAGAGAAATTCTCGTATGAACCCCCCCCCCCCACACACACCTCATTGGAGTTAATTCTGGTTAATAGCGCGGATGCCAAAATCAGAGCTGTATAAGAGACTTCACATTGCCGTAAGTGGGCCTTAGTTTGAGCACCTACCTGCTGTGCGAGGGTTCTCGGGTCCGATACTCGGCTAGACTTAAGAAACTTTTATTTCAACTGGAATGTTTAGCGATATACTCAAGGTCTGATGTTTGTATCATTTAACAAGAATTCAGGACTGTCGCATGGTAAAAACCTGAGCACACGAACCAATATATATCTGCGATCAGCACAACTATACAACAATTGGTGGTGTAAAGTTAACATATTGAAAAAATGCTGTTTTTATTTTTGCTAATTATAGTTTTTAAAGCCACAATGGAGTTCCGTTATCCCATGATAGTGCGTTATTCATAATAAACGTGTTCACCTTTCTTATATATTCTCATAAGAAGACAACCAAGGGAGTTAAAATTAGATTATCTGGGGATACAAGCACTGCTTTGTGTAGTCCATTCGGGGTGCACATTGTTTACCGCCTCTTCAAAGGAAGAAACCTCTATTTGAAATACTTTTCTTGTAAACACGCTATTTCCAAGGCAACAAGCTGAAAAGTAGTACACCAATAAAAATGTGCTCACAAATTTCGTACCAGTAGTTGAGGCAAACTGCTTCTCTTAGTTATTTCTTCTATTTTATTGACACTCAGATTTTCCAATTCGTTTATTTTTAATCTCTTAGCATGGAATTGTTGATAGTATATATCACCTCTTATTCCAGTGTAGGTGTCTGATCACCTGGCTAAGAATTGCGAAAGCTTGTTTCAGAAGCATATTCCTATATTTCTGTGATTTTCTGCGACCAAAACATAAAGTCTTGCCAGTATACTACTTGTATATGTTAATTTCCCGCATCAGTAACGACTGCACTTTAATTTGTGGATGCACGAATTAAATTAGTGAGAATTGTATTCTCTTCATCCTGGAGCTGGGTGCATAATGGATTGGCGTAGGCTCATTAGGAATACAACTAGTGATGGGACGATATCACTCTTCTTGATACTCGGTATCGATAGCGATTTTAAAGCACCAATGCTCGACACTGGGTAAATATCTGTATAGGCGATATCTTAATACACTGAATTGTGTTATAGGTTTCTGGGTTTAAACGCCTGTAACCAATTTTGTTTTTGCTCATTTTCACATATCGCGGCATCATGTTCTGACAGCGACGGGAAACTCATACATCGCTTTTTCAACAGGGGTTCTTTAAGTTTTACTCGGTGTATGAATGTAACGTGCTTCTTTAAATTCGTTGTATTATGTGACTTCCATCACGTAAAATTGATTTTCTCCATATCTTACACGTTGTTCTGTTTTTATTTGTACTATATTCTTAAAACAGTTCCATCTTCACTTATCGTTTTATTAAATATCTTGTACATAGGAAAATAAAATATTTACGGAAATAACTAGTACGGCATACCTGTAAGGTACAGTCGTAACCCGAGTACGACTTGTGAAAGACAAACAGATGGAAGGGAAGAATAGATGTTTCCACGATTTTCATTATCTCGCGTCTTAAGTTCTGTTTTTTTCTCTTTCTGCAGAATTCACATATGCTGATCGCTGAATTGGATTATGCAGTGACTCAAAGTAGTCACCAAACCGGGCTATTAGAGAAGTGTAAAGAATTAGGCCATTAACACTTTGGGGACATTTACGAGGCAATAACCTAAAAGTATCAAGAACGTATTGAAGGGTTATCTCAAAGTATTATATATAGTTCGATACCAGTTAGTGTCGAGAGTATCGAGGTATCCTCTCTAATAATATCCTTAAAATACACACACAAAAACCCTAGAAGAATCCATATCAGTGTTTGCGTTATTCCATTCGCTGCTGATGTGTGTGAACCTTGTGATGAGGGGAAGTAAAGCTGGTGGTCCCACGTGTAGATTTACAGCACCTCAAGCGTGATAGAGGCCTCTACAGATTTAAGCGGTCTTTCATGCCCAACGTACTATGGGACGCTGAGAACGAAAACAGTTAAATAGCGTCCATAAATAAAACTAAATTTAAATTTCATTGTCAAATACAAGGAATGTGGAAAGCGCATGCCATTAGCATAGAAGTGAGACAGTAAAATGGATTTGAAAGCAAAGTGCAGTTCACTGACTTCTTGAAGGATTCAGAAGAAAAGAGTTTCAACATTATTATAGATACTGTCTCATAAGTAATGTTTTTTTAAAAGAAAAACAATTATTTGAAATCTGTTCTGACAAGAAATGGCAAGAAATTAACTAATTTTCAAAGTATAGACCATTAGATTTTATGGTCCTTGAGCCATCATTCAGCGAGGTTTATTATCCCACGATGGTACGAGTCTCTGGTTTTTAATGCGAAGAAATCGGCGACACCCACTTGCACTGCTTCAAAGTTGTTAAAATTTCTTATATGTAGAAAATGGGCCATGGATCGAAAAAACTGATGGTGCGAGATCAGGGCTGTATACTGGGTGTGGTAGCAGTTCGATTCCTTCCAATTCCTGAATTTTTTCAATGTTTGTGCAGTATGGGGTGTTCCATTGTCCTGTTGCAATATAACTCCATTTCAGTTAACTAATGCTGGGTATCTCCGTCTCAAAATTTTATGAACTCGTTCCAGTTGTTAAGAATAAAAATCCGCATCGATCGCCCGGCCGTTTGGAACAAACTCCCAGTGAATCACACCTTCAAAATTCTATCAGACACACATCACTTTGGGACCGAACTGAATTTTCTTTTAACGATGACTTTGGCAGGTTGGCGGGGATCAAGCCACTGTTTCGAGACATCAGGGTTTCGGTAATATACCCATTTTTTATCACAGGTGACAATTTTCCTGACACATCTATCATCCATTGAATTACGGATAAGCTGACGACAGATATCCACTCTACGTTCAGCTGTTGAGGTGTCAGTGCATGATGTACAGATCTACAGCTTCTGTATGATCTTCCAAGTGTCTTAATGTGACAATGTATGGTATCTTTTCATGTACCAAGTTCTTCTGAAAGCCTGTGGGTATTTTTTTGTGCGGATTTTCTCGCAAAATTTGGCGTGTATCCATGCACGTATTTAGAACTTAATTTACGGGGGGTTCCATTTACGTTGAATTATTTACTTTTAATAGTTTATCAGGGATGTGTTTTTACCATGTTAATAAAAATTAAAAACAAATGTATTATGTTACATTCACATGACCTTCTCTCCTGCCCGCACCGCTAGCGTAGATGGTAGCGTGTCTGCCTGACGTTCAAGAGGTCCCGAGTTCGAATCTCGCTCAGGATGAGTTGCCTGGATAAAGTTTATTACAGGGTTTTCCCTTATCCTTAAAGACGAATGTCGGGTAGCTCTAAGCTCCATGGACCCTGGTCACATTTGAGCATCATTTCACCCATATCAGTCACCGTCCGGTATGACTTAACGTTGGTGGACGTAAAATTACGAGAGAGAGAGAGAGAGAGAGAGAGAGAGAGAGAGAGAGAGAGAGAGAGAGAGAGAGAGAGAGAGAGAGAGAGAGAGAGAGAGAGAGAGAGAGAGAAATGTACTTTCTTCACCCAAGCTTCTACAAAATTCTTCTTATAAAAATTTGTTGTCTTGATTCTTTGGATAAAGTCTGTAGAAAGGCCTTTAGTTGCACAGTTTTTGTTCTTATAGCTGGGATAAACTGGTATAAGCAATAATCAGATATTTAAAAAGCGAACCACTGATTGATGGATTTAAAGTATTAGCTCTCCTTGAATGAAAGAGGGAATAGAACTTAGAAGTTAATTACATACCTTTAAGTAAGTATCTCAGAATTCTAATCACCAGCAAATAATATATCGTAATTGATTATCCTTGCAATACTTTATAGTAATTAACATTATTTGTATATTTTAACGAGTTCTACAGCTGCTGTGCAGTAATTTTTCGTTAATTTCCTAAGTTTAGAATAGTTATACAAATTTCACTTCCAGTAAAGTGGACTTCAGAGTTTATCCTCAGAAAATTCATAATAGGCTATCTTAAATATGTGGTGTTTTAATTAAAATTATTGAAGCCATTTTTGAATGATTTTCCTAAACACAACACGAAGCACAACATATCATTTAAGCATTGTGAGGTAAAAGTGTTATTTGATAGTGCAGTAGGCGAAGTGTCGGAACAAAATTGGTGGGGAGCTTGTGAACACGTTGAAAATATAGAACAGTTTTATTGAGAGAAAGATGGATTAATAGATGAAATTTAGTGATAGGTTCATAATTAATTTAGAAGATTTAATTATATTAATTTAGAAGATTCGGAAAGTGAACATAAGGAAAATTTTGAAATTTCTGACAGTGAAGAAGGGTAACAGGAACCAAATTTGGAGAACGAAGAACAAACAGGCGAAGAAGGATCATCCACCACTGATGTGTCTGCCCTGCCTGGCTGGCCATAAGAAGAGCGGGTTAGAAAGAGATGGTGACTACGTATTTCTTTCTCTTTCTACAAACCAGGGGCCAAGTTAAATGTCATATAGTTCTTGGGGTACTCAATGACAGCTCACAAGTCAGAAGAACACGTATAAATAAAGCCGGTCTGTAAGACACAGTCCCAAGCTTCTCCAAAGGTAAGGAAGCTATTCGCGTCCTCTTTAAACGGTTTGCTTTATAACATCTTAACCTTCCAACGTGAGCGTTGAATATTTTTACCTCAGGGTGAATATAATTTTTTTTTAAATTTTCACATTTTCTTGTGATATTTTTATCACACTTTTAATCCCATGCACATAAATAAAACAAGTCAGAAGAACACGTATAAATAAAGCCGGTCTGTAAGACACAGTCCCAAGCTTCTCCAAAGGTAAGGAAGCTATTCGCGTCCTCTTTAAACGGTTTGCTTTATAACATCTTAACCTTCCAACGTGAGCGTTGAATATTTTTACCTCAGGGTGAATATAATTTTTTTTTTTAAATTTTCACATTTTCTTGTGATATTTTTATCACACTTTTAATCCCATGCACATAAATAAAACGCGAAGGATTAGTCTGAGGCGGATTATTACCGAAGTTTTGGCCAGACTTAAATGGTTGTTTCTCAGGTAAAATATACATGTTTGTCTAGAGCAGTATAGTTGGTTTTCTGTGAATATGGTTATAGTGTAGTGAAAGGCAAACTATTCACGATCATAACAATTTAGTCACATATGAGTTGAATTTAATCTCCAATACATATTTTGCAATTGGACAAGTTACAGTTATTGACTTACGCAGTGCAATTTATAAAATTTGGGCAAGTATTAAAAAGGGTAAGATACGCCTTCTTGAGACGTGTTGTAGGGGGGGGGGTGAGATAGAAATGTCCCATAAAACACAGGACGGATAGTCACCCAACTAGAACCCAGTATCAGAGATAGAGCATGTTTTATCTTGGTTTCATTCCCGGTGATTGGGGCATGGGAAGTTTCCTTTAACCAGAACTGTTCCTTGATCTCCCTAGAGTTTGGAAGTAAGAGTGATGTGCGAAACCCAACGTAAACAAATCAGAAAGCTAACAGAATCGAGGACGAGTGAGCATTAATAGCTAAGCCGCCTAAATGACCTTAGATGAGACAAAAGAAAAAAATGTGCGCTATTTTCTGATATACATTCTTTATTTCTCCATGGACATCTTCGATTTCTTTAAAATGCTATGCACTTTATTTTAACTGAACTTTACTAAAATGTGCAAGTCTTTCGTTTTGTATGTGAATAGTATGGCTGTGTCCGTTTCAGCACAGCTGAAACAACTGTTCTTAAACGTACATGTTTGAAACACGAGTAGAAATGTATTTTAAAACGTACATATTTAAAATACGACACTCCTCTTACACCGTGACCGGAATTCTGGCAGTGTTCAAGTTGGTATGTGATTGTGTGAATGTATATAATATGGAGTACGTGTAAACATTATTATTATTATTATTATTATTATTATTATTATTATTATTATTATTATTATTATTATTATTATTATTATTATTATTATTATTATTATTATTATTATTATTATTATTATTATTATTATTATTATTATTATTATTATTATTATTATTATTATTATTATTATTATTATTATTATTATTATTATTATTATTATTATTATTATTATTATTATTATTATTATTATTATTATTATTATTATTATTATTATTATTATTATTATTATTATTATTATTATTATTATGTGATAATCCCCGGCTGCAATATTGAAAAAATTCTATGTGCTAGAAGGTATACATCTGAATATGGAGGATGGAAGGAGTGGATGGATGTTAGTTCCAGAGAAGGCATATCTAAAGAAAGACATATTTATTGTAAATGGTATTTATTTATTGAGTATGTGATAATATTCTCAGCATTATTTTGACTGTTGCGGCATCTATGTGTTACAGTAGGCAGTGAGCAAGAAAACCAGTTGAGAACGAGATGGCGCGTGGTGCAGAGCTATCAGACTTTGATAAGGGCGTAATTGCGGGCTGCCACCTCAGGGGCTTTTTAGCAAGGCAGTAGTCACTAAAATAGACAGACCCAAATTCCTATGTAAGTAGAAAGTCGATGGGCATTGTGACAGTGGTGAATGTTCAGGGCGACCGAAAATTCTGACCAACAGAGACCACAGAACCTCAAAACGTGAAATTGTAAAGGGAACAACCAATGGCTACCATCAGACAGTTTCAAGCAGTGACAGACATGTCAGTTTCCATTGGAACATTGCGAACAGAAGCCCACGAACTCGTATATTCCGAAAGAGCAACGACACATAAGCCGTAAATCACGAAGACGAATAAAGCTCAGAGACTCAAGTGGTGCTTGGACCATCGCGACTGGGCACTGGAGCAGGGGAAATCGGTTCTATGGAGCGACGGGGCTAGATTCACATTATTTCGGTTTGGTGGACGTGTATGGGTCTGGGGGGGTCCCCGGGAACGATTTTTACTACTATGTATAGTGCCTACAGGAAATTTGGTGGAGTGATGTTTTGGGGGTGTTTCTCATACTGCGGTATGGAATCACTGGTGGTTGTTCGTGGTGGCACACTAAACTCGGAAGCATACTGTACAATTCTGGCTAACGAAATGCTCCCAACACTGGCGTTTTTAAGAAAGGGACCCTTGTTACACATACGGTGCCAATGCTAGATATGTTTCGGCGGCTACTGTGCAGTGATATGCGGACAGTTATGTTCAGCGGTTGGACTGGCCTGCACAGAGTCCTGGCCTCAATCCCATTGAGCACATTTGGGACGAATAGCGGCGAGTGAGTTCTCGGGAGATGCGGCCAAGTTCCTGGCCAATTGATTTGACATGTTGCACGAGGAATGGCGACGCATCCCAGTGGTAGTCTTACACAAACTAGTGGAGAGCATGCCTGACAGGGTGGCTGCTGTTACAGCAGCAAGAGGTGTCTCCATAATGTTCTGAAGGGGCAAAAATAGCCACACAAACATTTGAGGCCAGTGCCCAATTACTGTTTGATAGATAGTGTATTTCATGTTACTGTGATTGCATATGAACAGAGAGTATATACTTCTGACTCGTCGTGTATGTGCGATAGGCTCACGTAAACAATTCCGTTGTTCTACATTCTTTGCGATACGCTTCAGCACTTTGCCAAGTAGTAACTGAACACTATTTCAGCCATTCTTTTCATTCGCAGTCGGATATCTTCTACTATTTGCTAAAGAAAGTTGATAGAAAATCAAGCACAAGGTAATGCTGACATTACCAGTGCATTCATGCTTCAGCCGCCACTGGAGAACGGCATGCGTATTTTTAACTTTACAAGTAAGCGATAAGTTAATTGGAACGCATTTATTATTAATCTCCAAAGTTAAAACTTCAAAACTTTCTAATTTTCAAAACGTAAAACATTTATCCACATTTATACTAGGAAGCTCACTCCTGTATCAAATTTAGCGCAAAAATAAGCTATTCTCTGAACTTTAAAATAGGATGAAGATATTTTCCGGTAAATTTCAAAAGGGTTATTCAAAATGTATTTAGTTTGAGGAAATATGCCTATTGAGAAAGTTGTACTGAAGATAATAGTAAACCCTAGATTTAAAATTCAAAAGAAGAAAAACAAATAAGAGAAGAATAAAACAAAAACGAAAAGAATATATAAGTTGCTGTTCAATGAGTACTTTTTAAATATCTTCATTAGTACGAAGCCAGTTTTGAACACTTGCTTTATCTATGAGCGTGTACATTTAATTGGTATTGTGCATGAAAAACGTTTTAAAATAATTCTTTGCTTTAGTTAAGTAAAATGTATTGCTTTAGTTAAGTAAAATGTATTACTCTTAATATTTTCCCTCGGACGTATGCAGGCTTTTTGCATATTTGTGTTTTCAAGTTCCAGCAATTAATTAAGTGAAATTTGTTTTAGAAATACATATTTTAACATTAAGGGTTATATTTTAGGACTTTCGAACTCTGCAAATACGATGATGAGGACACGCCTTCCGTGGAGATCTTGATGTGAAAGTGGATTGATTGTCTTCACCATTGCAAAGAAGTGCGAGAGCGCTATGCTCTTTGCTCCATTCTAGAGTGTAATGTGTTTTATGTATCTTGCTAAGAAACCAGTTAGATGTACTATTTTTGTAGTTACCGTAGCAGTAATACTTATCCCCTTTCTCTGTAACGTTTAAGTAATTCATTGAGAGATCGTTTTTAATTTTTTCTTTCTTTCTTTAGGGTTTTGCCCAACCCGGGCGCTAATGGCTGACTATAAACATGGAACTATCTCCAGGTAAGTAGTCTCCCGGTTATTTATTACTTTCCGCCGGTTAAATGTATAGGGATTGTGTGTGTGTGTGTGTGTGTGTGTGTGTGTGTGTGTGTGTGTGTGTGTGTGTGTGTGCGCGCGCGCGCGCGCGCGTGCGTGCGTGCGTGTGACTTTATTTTTTTACTTGGAACGTGTTTTGTTATAATAGTTATCTTGTAATATTTAACTAGGACCTCTCATATCGTATAGTCATCGAGTCTCGCAAGTTCTAAGTTAATAGTGTGGTCCTCAGCAATAGGAGCTTGGAAGGCTGGTAACTCTTCTTTTCCATGCATGTGAACTGCATTCAGAACATAAATATATTATGACCTTAGTGGTAAATTACTGGAACCAGTGGAATTTTGTGCACATTCTAGAAAGCATTTTCCAATGTTTCCAAATAACTGGACTCAGCTGTGCTAAGAAGCTACTCTTTAAAAAATCAGAGCCTATGTATCAGATAACGAGATTTCGTATTTGCCCTCCCCACAGTAGATATTGAGGTATTTCCCACGTTTCCACACTTAAATTATTCGGCCTTCTACAATAGACCTACTCTTCAGATGGACAATGAATTCACTGAATCACTTTCATTGATTCTCCATTGTCCCCTGTCAGTTCTTAGTATACTCCTCTTTAAAAGGGAATGCCCATTAGTTCGAAACGACTTTCATTCGAATGGCGTGCTCAAAAATTGAGACGATTTTTGCGTGATGTTATATGTAGGATCGTTCCGAAACTTGCCAGTTGCGCAGAGGCACTCGTCATAGTACTAGTCTTTCGATCTCTGATGTTGATGACTTCTCTTCTCATTTCTTCCACATGTCAAGTATAGTACTAACTATTGAAACTAACGCTTGAAAATAGCTCTGAGTTATCACTTCGGCCCATTTCTGAGAAGTAACACCCTTAGCCAACTAAATCTCTTTTTAGAACGAGTTGGGTGGTTCTAGTAAGTTTCTGTGATCTTCGTTCACATAGGAAATGTGTATCCTCACTTTTTATAGAATTTAGTTGCGCATCTTTTTGTTCTAAGTTCGTAATTTATCGTTTCCTATTAAATTTAACGTATGGAGAGAACGAATTTGGAAACAAAACTGGAATAGTTTTAAGGAGGGGGTGAGATATTACTAATCAGGAAAATATCTGTAAAAGGAGAAAATAATTTATGAAATATAGGTGATTACTTGGGGAAAGCCAGAGTGAAACGGCTGAGAATGATTAAGAATAATAATCAACAAATAAGGTTGGAGAAATGGGAACAAGGAGTATAAGAGAGCAGAGGGTATCAATACACGGAAAACCAGGGGTTGTGTGTATTGAGTCGAAATTTAAGGCATGCTGGTAGGAAGGGTATATATTGGATGAGAATAAGAAATTTTGTTATATACTAGAAGTGTTGTTAATGGTAACGTATTAATGAATATATTTATGTATGAAGAAGGATGAGAAATATTCTATTGAAGTTCCGAACAGCAGTAATCGACAGATGGCTGTGTTTGTGTTTGGCAAGAGAAAGTCGCATTATTTGGGATGGAGGAACTCGGGGGGCGGCGCGTTCAAGTTGGATCGCGACTGATAAATGACTTGCAAAATATGCAGCAGTTGAGGTAATGAAATGCCATCAACTCTCGTCATTTTGGAAACAGTTGGGATATGGGAGAATAGTAAGATGCATGTACGTAAAGCGGTTCGATTGCAAAGAGCTTCGAGATCAAACTGCGGCCTTTCAGGTGGATATATAGTTGAGACATGGACTCCCCACACAGTTGGTGGAGGGGGAAGCACTTATGTCCAAAACTCCCTATATAGGAAAGTTGGGTGGATGTAATAAGGTACGACTTGTTCAAGTAGAATAATGAAGTGTTTAATGTACGTTCTTTCTGTATACGGAACCACATTCCGTGGACGCTAGTGATACATGAAAATTAAATGATCATTAGGAAAGGAAATTTGAAAAAAAAAAAAAAAATCTCAGGCCTACATTTAGAGTACCCACCCCAGACATTTGCCAGTGATAAGGGCTTAGGTAACCTAAATAGGACTTATTCACGGAGGACGGCCCTGACCGGTTTTGAACCATAGACATCCAGCTCGCAAGTCCGCGCATTAACGGTTTGAGAAGCAAAGAAGTGCAATGCGTATATGAACCCGGAATTTAAAGGATTAAACACCAAACAAACAAAAGCACTTGCCATCAACCGAGTTATTTTGGGATTTTGTATCACAGAAAAAAAAGACCCTTAGAATAATATAACTATTGCTACAAAAGACGAACATGATTAGCGTGATTCCGAATTCCTGGTGTGAGAATGGACAGCACTAGTTAAGCCGGCTCTGAAATGTAATAGACTAATGATGAGCTATTTGAAGCGAGTTGCCGACGATTGAGGATATAGAATTAAACTGTTCCGAATCTCAGCACTCAAAGTTATATATATTGAAGTATCGTTTCTGATAACTTCTAACGTCTCAATGCTTTACGGTTTAACATTAATAACAATGTGAAATGACCGTGGATCGTAGAAATGCTAAACGGCGGAGGGGGGGGGGGGGAGCGGCGTACACTCGCGGCGAACGCTAATCTTTATGTGCTATTGACTGCCGATAATCGAACACAAACGTTTCTGTAACGCTGTAAAATACGAAGAAAAAAATGCGATTTTTAGAAAGAACGCTCTTTTATCAACTAAAGTACCACCTACTGTATGACCGGCCATCAACCTTCCTTACTTGGTAGCATCTCATTAACCAACGAAACACAATATTATACATAATTTTAAGAATTTAATTTCCATTCCGGTTTTCATAATTTTGTCCACAGGAGTTTCTGCACGTTCTGCGCCTTGACCTAGGATTTCCTATCGAGTGAATTCACCGGAACGCCTTATTACCTTAGCTACCTTACACCGACTTACAAGTAATAGTATTCTCTTCAACAGAAATTATAGCTGTCGCTGTCGGCATTATTACTTGTCTTCTGCACTTGAAAATTGTTTCTTGCAATTATTTATTCAGCTTTCTATCACTTCTTTACCAAATTGTTGATCTTATCAGTCAATAATTCCGGCGTCGAAATGCCCCGTTACATTCGTTGTTATTCTTAACAACAAAATAATCTGTACTTTTGTCAGAATTAAGTCTTAACTTTGATAATCTGTTCGCAATTCTTTTAATTTTTATACAATATTTTTACAAATTTTATTTATATATTTATTTATTTATTTATTTATTTATTTATTTATTTATTTATTTATTTATTTATTTATTTATTTATTTATTTATTTATTTATTTATTTATTTATTTATTTATTTATTTATTTATTTATTTATTTATTTATTTATTTATTTATTTATTTATTTATTTATTTATTTATTTATTTATTTATTTATTTATTTATTTATTTATGTATTTGTCTGTTTGTTACCTGAAAAGGCTCCCAGAGCCAAAGCTCATGGGAACAGGGAACAGTACAAAAATATATGAAATGATGGCAGGCAAACAGCCCTTAATAACATTTATAATACGTTATACAAATATAACTATTTGTAACTAAAAACTTCTCTTATCCCAACAAAAATAATGTCGATTTTTCTTATTAGTTGAAGTTGAAATCAATTTCACGAATCCTTGTTCGCGTCGTCACTCAAAGAAAACCACAGGAGAAAGAAAAACAATTCGTCGTTAAAGAAGTTACTATGTTATTATCAGTATTACTAAAATCTGAAAACGAAACAAAATTAAGAACAGAATCAACTGCTGGTATTTAAAAATTCATTACGCGATGTTTATTTTTTAAAATAAATATCTTTTCTCAAACCATTAAATCTATCGGGACATTTTATTGTTTTAATAATTTAACTTCAGGATTTATATTATGGTTAAATGACCAGAAATGATCTGCTACGGGCGATTCAGTTTGTTTATTCTTAATGTTACGAAAATGTTCTTTCGTTCTGGTTTCCAAATTACGTTTCGTCCTACCAATGTAAACCCAATCGCAATTTAAACAATCAAATTGATAAATACCAGATTTTTTATTATTAGGAATTTAATCTTTTTTTATAGAAATGTAGTAACTTTTTAATACTACATTTGTTTTGAGGAACCAAAGTTATACCAAACACTTTAACAACTTTTTGAAATTTTTTATTGAACCAAGGATGGTAAGTAAATTTTTAAAAATTATAACCGTCTTTTATTTTTTAAGGGTAGAAATGTCATTAGCAGTTATTTGATATTTAAATTTTTCAATCTTCTTTTGTAGAAAGTCTTTATTAAAACCATTAATTAAAGCCCTATTCATAATATGTTTATATTCTTTATTAAATTCCTCTTTATTCAGGGATATATTTATTAAGGTATAAATCAAACTATTAAAACAGCAAATTTATGTGGAAAAGGGTTAACACTTTTATTTTTATGTAATTATCGTTATGAGTAGATTTCCTATAAATACCAAAATCTAATTTATTATTATTTCTTATCTTCAAATCCAAAAAAGTAAGAAAACCATCAATTTCAGTTTCCAATGTGAATTTTATAGCTTTATCTTGTAAATTTAGTAATTTTAAAGCATCATTTATTTGTATATCAGGAACAATAGCAAAAATATCATCAACATATCTATACCAGGTTTTAAAAATCAAAGGGAATGTTTTAGTGACTTGCATTTGGAAAATGCTCTAAAAAGATCAGCAAGAAAAGGTTAAAGAGGATTACCCATTGCTAAGCCAGAAGTTTGTTTAAAAAATTCACCATTAAAAGTGAAATTTTTTTTATCCAAACAAAAAGTAGTAAGTTTAACAAAATCAACTATTGAGTCTTCATGTAAATTTATTGAATTTGACCACTTTTTTAGATAAATCAAAAGTTAGATTGTGATCGGGTTTTACGTAATTTGGAAAGCAGAACGAAAGAACATTTTCGTAACATAAGTATAAACAAACTGATAAATCGCCCGTAGCAGATCATTTCTGGTCATTTAACCATAATATAAATCCTGAAGTTAAATTATTAAAACAATAAAATGTCCCGATAGATTTAATGGTTTGGGAAAATATATTTATTTTAAAAAATAAACATCGTGTAATGAATTTTTAAATATCAGCAGTTGATTCTGTTCTTAATTTTGTTTCGTTTTCAGATTTTGGTAATACTGAGAAAACATAATAACATAGTAACTTCCTTAACGACGAATTGTTTTTTTTTTTTTCTCCTGTGGTTTTCTTTGACTGATGACGCGAACAAGGGTTCGTGAAATCGATTCCAACGTAACTAATTCAACTAATAAGAAAAATCGACATCATTTTTCTTAAGACAAGTGAAGCTTTTTGTTACAAATAGTTATATTTGTACAATACTTATTGCTTTACTGTAACTAGCTTCATTTTCTACGTAATTTATAATACATTTTTATAGTGGGAATTAATTACCGCAGAAAAATAACATATAAAACAAAGATACAAACATTAACTATAACTGAAGGAGTAATAAGAGTAGAGAACACTACAAAAAACTACATATTCTACGGGACATTAACACATATTAATGTTCAGCTAATCAAACCAGTTATAAACGAGTGACTGTCAGCTATCAAAATATGCCTTAAGTAAATTTTCAGCAAGTTTTCTTTTAAAACCTTTTATGTTCCCGCAGCTTTTCAGTTCCAGTGGCAGTGCACTGTATCAGCTGATAACCTGTTCAGGCCATAAATAGAAGCATTCACAGTTGGTTTTATTAAGTTTCCTTTGTTTCTTGCATTTTATGTGTGGGTGGGTGTGGAGCTTTTAAATGTTAGATTAGACCCTAGAAAATTATTTGTTTTCATTTTGTGGAGAGACAACTCTATACTTACTTGTAATGGTAAAGTGTTAGCTACATGCATTTTTTCTGCTTTAAAGCTCCTGGCTACATGCCAGTATTTGATATACTGTAACTCTCCTCTCCATGAACACAGCACTTTTTAATACTAGATTTACTATGCTGCCTTGACTTTGGTAACTTTTTGTTCTGTATTTGTAAAAATACCTGAAGAGTCTGTTTTCTGTTTGTCTTTATTTCTTAGTCGAAAAATAGATCCTCATTTTGCTTGTTCAGTGTACTTCACTTTCGCTGACGCTACTTAAGACTAATTTATACATTTTATACTTGTGCAATATTTACAATGTTCATGAACTTTCCTTCCAACATTTACCTAACTCGTAACAAAATTGAACACGCAAATTTAATATGAAGTCACAAACTCCTGTATCCTATAAGGATAAAGGAATTGCTTGTGCCATGTACCCATTGGTTTTCTCATTATTGGTATCTTCTAGTTCAATATACTTCTCAAATTTACACACAATTATTATAGGACCTTTGTACACCAGTTCCATTCTTCTGTTTATCGTATCTCTGTGAACAAACTTGACGATTTGTTATCTTTGACTAGAACTATATTGCTATTTTAAGACTCGACTTAAGTTTTCTTTCTATCCTTTATGAATTCCATTTTTCATCCCTGATTTTAACTCTTTCGAAAGCAAACATAGTTACATTCCTCCTCTTCACTTAGCTGAACTTATTTTACCTTTAAATTCGTAGGCGCTTCTTTAAATACTGGTTCCCGTCCTTTCGTAACACAAGTACCATAGGTGTAGATCTATTGTTATTTGCAGTTTTCTTAATTAGAGGGCAATATTTAATTTATTATTTTAAGTACACGCCAGTAGATACCTATATATCTCAATACACATTCTGAGAGGTTACCAGATGGAAAATAGGATGAAAGATGATAAAGTGTTGTTCTGTTAAGATTCATTAAAACAGTTACTTTGATGAATCGTGACATTGTATGTTAGGGTAGCTTCTATTTAGCCATGTTTGGGCACCTAATCATTAACAATCTTCACGATACGGAATCATGACAGAAATGTCTGATAACGCCTTCTGGGCAACTATATTGAGGGAGTTGTATTACCAAAGATCTTAGCTAGTAAAGTAAGGGTGGAAGGGAAGAGCTAGGAAGCAAAGCAATGAGTCGTCAATGAATTGAATGTTATTTAACCCTCCGCCATCGGAGCCATAAAATTCTATAGTTTCAGTAATACATTGTATTGTTGTGAATGTACACGAAGATCTTCTCTTACCGGCTTCAATTGTATAACTTATTGTGGTGAACATCTTTAGCAAAGCGCAAATATAAATCGGAGAATCAAATTCATAAATGGCATTCTTCCTAACAATTTTATGAATAGGCTGGCCCCGTAGCTCAGTCGGTAGAGCACCTGCCTGCTAGGGGTCCTGGGTTCGATTCCCGGCGGTGGGGATGGGGATTTTTCTCCGACCAAGATAATTCCCCATCTTCCCCAGAGTCTGGAAGTATGAATGAGTGTGTGAATGTGCGCGTGATCTAATGATTAAAAAAACCTAACGAATACGAGTTAACAGCTTCGATATGTTCCAAAAGGAGAACGGCCGCCGATGTGACCATTGTAGTTAAAGGCGGGGTATAAATGGAACAAGTAAAAAAAAAAAAAAAAAAAAAAAAAAATGAATAGGTAGAGTCAGACTGAAAAATTCATTGCCGTAGCCGGGATTTGCACAACTGATCTCCCGGTCTGCGTCAGGTTGCTCTTAATCATGACATTAAGCTCTCTGTCTCACTAGGAGATTTCACGTACAGTGAGATACACACTTTTTTTTGCGACTTGCGCTGGAGGACTTTCAATGAGCGTGTGGGAGATTATGTTGAAAAGTGATACAGCTTTGCACCACTTTTGCACAATAATATTTAAATAAAGAATTAATTTGACTCACCCTCGTATAAAGCTTCTGTTTCTATCACTGCCCTCATTTTGCGGGGCATGGATGATACCCAATGCCTAGTGAAATTTTCACGAGATAGTACCTCGCATTATATGCCAGTACCATTCAAAACAAATGAATGAGCCCGAGTGTGACTGTTAGTACGTAAGTCCCATTTATTCATTTGTTTATTTTTTGTTCTCCAAAGTTGTCATAGCGAACGATGAATGAAATGGGTGAAATGATGCTCAAATGAGCCCAGGGTCCTTAGAGCTTAGAGTTACGACAGTTGTCTTTCAGGATAAGGGAAGACCCCGGAAAAAGCCTTATCCAGTTACCTCGCCTTGACCGCGATTCAAACTCTTAGACCTCTTGAACGGGAGGTAGACACCCTACCATCTACGCTATCGAGGGGGCACGTAAGTCCCAGATTTCTTAGTTTATACAACTATTCGGTAAGTAATGGAAATTCCACACTAGCCTTGTGTAGGGCAAGGTTTGAATGACTAGAGTCAGACTGAAAAATTCAATGCTATAGCGGCGATTTGAATATCCGTTTGCCCTTAACCATTGAGCTGCCAGGACATGACAAATTCTTCAACTGACTCGTAATTTTGCCGGTCACTGTTAGGTCAAGTTATGTAAATTAATTATTCATCCATACCACCCTGGCGTAGGGAGTTTTGAATTAAAAGATTTGGTGTAAATTATGAAGTCTGGGATTTAAATACAACATAGTAAGTCGCCACAAAAGATGTATCTCTCATATGGGATCTCCTGTGGTTCACTTGGAAAAAAATACGAGCCAGCTGGAGAATTTAATGTCATGCTGGCATATTGCCATGGTTGAGAGCGCCCGCCTCCGTAACGTAGATGGAAGCATGTCTGTCTCACGTTCAAGAGGTCCCGATTTCGAATCTCGGTCAGGGTGTTACCTGGATAAGGCTTTTCCGGGGTTTTCCCGTATCCTTAAAGACGAATGTTGGGTAACTCTAAGCTCCATGGACCCCGGACTCATTTGAGCATCATTTCACCCATTCCATTCATCGTCCGATATGACTTAACGTTGGAGGATGTAAATTAAAAAAAAAAATGGTTGAGAGTAATCGGACGGAAACTGGGAGATCCATGGTTCAAATTCCGGCTATGGCATTGAATTTTTCACTCTGATTCTACCTATTCAAACCTTGCCCTACACACGGCTATTGTGGAAGAACGATTAATTGTCATTATTAGTACTGGTAAGCTTTTATTTATTGCAATAAGAAATTATACAATTCTAATGTGGTGGACATCTTCACAAAGAGTTTCATAATGGAGCTCGGAACAGAAGACCATTCTGCTCCACTTCTTGTTAACATGTAATGACAAGGTTATTGATACATTTGGATTGTTTTGATTCACTTTTTTGACCATCTTTACTTATTTTACCGGGGAGATTGGTCCTTTATGTGAACAGTGCACAAAGTGTAACCCTCTGTTTTCTCGCTCTGATTCGAGCACGGCACTACTTTCATAACAGTGTGTCGCCAAAGGAGATAAATCACATCATTCACAGACGCAAGCAATTTTCTGATTGTAGGTGGCTCATTAATAAGGAAGAAATGATTAACCTTTCTGCACCTTACACTCCAAACAGATTCGTCACACTGAACTTCTAGCACTGGCTCTTTACATTTATTTAATTTTCCAGGTGTGGTTTAACTTGCCTGTTTTTAAACTGTCACTGCACGAGGAAATTTATTCTTAATGCAGACATACCTATAATGTTAACATCTTTGTTGGCCAAAGTGGGATATTTCTCACATAGTGAAACACTTCCAAATTTTAACTTTCTCACCACTCGTTAGACTCTCTGCGATGTTGTACAATCACTTGCTGGGCCATGTTGGTTCACTAACAGTCTTACCTTCCCACTTTCACATCAGAAGGGAATCTGCGCATGCTGTTCGTCAATTTTATGATTAAGTACAATTATTTTAGTTTGATTTTGTTGTATAGCTTGCCTCAACTTTAAAAGACAGTACCTATGGAAGTAAATGGGATATATATCTCTCCAACACACGGGAATTCTCATTAACCTCGTCCTTTTTTACCCTCACGTTGTTGCCACATGCTAATAACATGGTATAAATAATTAATTGTAATAATTTGCAACTCTGAACACACTGTGTTACGCAGAATATTTTCTCAATCAGTTTGCCATTTTTACAGTCGTTTTGTGTTTCTATGGGCCCAAATTTTTCGAAAATGCTTGTTTTTCGGCAAAAGTCCGATATTTGTTATTTGTATGTTCATCATGCGGTAACTATAAAGCATACCGTTACAGTACTACAACAATTTTTTCTTAGGTAGAGAAGACTACAGTGCTCATACCTGCCAAGTTTGAATTCTCCGTCTTAAATCAGACGAGTGTTATAATTTTTTACATTAAGTAATTTCGGAATATTTTATATATACGCACTAGAAAATGTAGGCAGCGAGAAACTCTTTTTGTAATGGGGTTTACATTCGAGGACAAAGCGAGAAAAATGTAAAGGATGGTTCAAGGCAATTTTTAAAAGAAACCGGAATCCTCTAACTTCTTAAATTCGTCGTATGTGTCAAACAAACAAAAGGAATTCGTTTATTCAAAGAAACGGCGACACGCGAGAGGCAAAGCAGGCACAGCTCGTCTAATGTGATACAATCAAAGTGAACATGCCATGCCATGTGGTGCTGACTGGCTGTATATAGCCAGAAGGTTTTGCTGCGTGCCCACCCGTTAAGGGTTTTACCGCAGGTAAGGTAGATTTTGGGATATTGTAGGGTGAAATGTAGGTTTTTAGAATGGTGTTATTTATGAGGTTACAAGTATGTACCTGGGGGTTGAAGGACAGGATGCAATACCTTGCACCCTGGTGTTTTTATTTGATTTTGCTTTGGGGAATAATTTTGATGCCAAGCAGCTTGGAAGGATTATGTGGAGCTCAGCTTTAGCTGCTGTTCGGATTAGCTCCTAGGTTATCTCGGATGCCCGCAAGCCATGTGGGGTAACCGGTGCTGTCTAGAACGACGTCTAGTGGGGTCATAATCTCCCAGGGATCTGACAAGGGCGCTTCTGTGGTTGGGTAAACTTAAAGTGAACATAGTTTGCAATAAGAGTTCTTATGACTGTTTACTGCGTGTGAAAGATCGTGAAGTGTTACGTGAAGCTATTTAACAGTTCTGTAAATATTTATAGTTAAGAAAGGGGAAGCTAAGAAGAAACGAAATATTGGTAAACTAAGAAGTAAGGACCGCATATTATATTGAATATCTTATGCTATTTTTCAAGTAAAATTAGTATCAGTAAGACAGTGAAAGAAATAGCTAAGGCTACCGGGTGTTCAGAAACATTAGTATTTAGAACAAAAAATGAACGATTTTGATTACCTTTAGGAAAAACCCATATGGTCATCGAAGAAAAGGAACGAATGAAAGGTCACCTATGAACGCCATAAAAAGGGGCGGGGGAAACAAAAGAACGCCAGGCTAACGCAATATGATGGAATAGCGCAAAGCGGAGTGCGGCGTGTAGTTCGCTCTTCGCTGCTTGAAAACATTCCACCCACACTGAATGTAGTTTTGGCAAGGATAAACAGTTTTGACGACACCCTACCTCATTTCTCAAGGGTTCCTACACGATTTGGGATTCGAATATGAAAGAAAGGGTAACAAGTGTATACTAATAGAAAGAGAAGATATCAGATTTGTCGTCGAGGCTAATGGACGACGAAATGAAAGGAATTGCACCCTTATCAACGACAGAAGAAGTATAAAGTAACCGACATAAGTATTTAAAGCATATTTAAAGCTTTTATCACTGCATGCCTCCATTTGGTTCGTTGTAATATATATTTCTTGTCTGCAAGATCGTGTTTTGAACTATTAAAATAACAAGTAAAAGGAAGAGTAAAAATTAAAATGCATGCACTCAAAACCTGAATCTCGTAAAATAGAATTTAATAGCAGTGTAGATAGTTCCGTATTAATGACGTATCATTTAAAATACAATATCAAACCGGCAGACCGGTCGCTGCCGTCGCCGAAGTTGGGATTGTACTTATAGTACATGTGGCAACAGGGCGCCCCGGAAGACTTGTACTGTCTTCTAAGCGTGAGACGCGCTGTAGCTCTACGTACTATAATGATACGTTAAACATACCGTTTTGAGACGATCCAGTAGGTTTTGTTAGTACACAGCTAACTACTTTGTAACCGTGTACCTTGTAATACGTCGAATCAGCCTATGAACGTATATTTGATTCACGAATGTCATGTGTTTCTGTCTAGCTAAGGACCAATTCTCAGCACAAGTGGATTGTCCGGTAATTCAAAGAACAAGCTGAAAGAGTTCGACGCTTCTCATGAAATAATTACTCGAACTGCGTAATGTAATAATAATTAACAGTAATGTAGAGTAGCATTAGCTCAAAAGCTTTGTCTCATTGTTGGTGTAAATTTCGTTCCGCTTTTATCATCGCCGTCAATCCCTAAGCCTGACTGTCTAAAAACTGTTGCCATAAAACTGTAAAGGTTTTCAGAAGCTACCTAGTCGTGTTTCGTTGGCTTGACTCGTGGCGTCCGGAAGTATTTCATCTTCTCCAGCTTCACTGTTCATCTCTCGATTTATCTTCGTTTCGCTGAGTTGGTTTCTCACCTGCTTGTGCACCCATTCTCGTCGTCACCTCCTTTTGTTCAATTTAAGCTAACTTTTTCATCTTTATTATGATAGCATTCATTTATGGAAAAAAAAGAAAGAAAAAAACAACTGGTGAGTGTTTTCCCAAATTCGTCTTGTTCCTGACTTTTGATTTGGTAGAATAATAAAAGGAATTTCATGTTCTTAATTTGTATTAAAATCGAAATATTTTATAATGGTCACTTCAACTCACATTTGTCTGCTGCATTCAGTACGGTCTCCCTTCAAGTGTTCCAAGCGAAAGTGTATGTCCTCAGCGTTCGGAATTTTTGAGAAGTTTGCAGAAGAGGCAGTTGCATGCCTATAGTCCGTTGTAGAGTACGCAGAATATGGCCCTTATTCTCCGCTTTATTTATCCCAATACTGGTCCGACAGTTAACTTCGTGGCCAGGATACGGGCTAATGGAGGTGGTTTATTTCAGAACCTGTGAAAAGTAACACGTGTTACTTCTTTATTACCACAAATGAAATCTGATGCAAAACATTTCCTATTACTGCGTGTGGTAAGTAGGGGAAAAATTCGATATCAAGATTTTACCACATGAAATGCATACTTGTTTTGGGATCTCCTGTGTCTTAAAATATACCAAAATTTGGCATTTAAGTTCATCTTCCAAAGAATGCAACATGAAGATTTCCAAGGAAAAAAAATACCCTACGCTAGACCCCTTTATGTGGATCATTTTTAGAAAATTTTGATTTTCTCAAAAACGGCTCGTAACGATTTTGATTAAAATATTGTATGTTTAAGGTATTTTCATGACACATGAAATGTACATCTTGGACTTTCTGGGAATGCCCGAAGAAGTACTTTTTTGCAGATAATCTTTTTCTTCTTCTAATTTTTCAAAATACTTATAGTTTTCTCATATGGGAGGTCGTTATCCGCATTTTATTTCCTGGACATGCAAAGAGAATGGAATTGCAAAGCCAACACATTGGAACTATCTCTTTAAAGATTTGACTTTCGCATAAAGTATACTCGCCTATTTTCCATTGTATCTACAAGAAAATGTATAAAAATCCATTTTTGAAAATATTTATCCTGATTAGCATGCAGTATTTCGATAGAAGAATAAGCCTTTGTATAGATTAGGCGAAATTCGGCTTTCCAGTTCCTTACAAGAAGCCTCCCCCCCCCCCCCCCGCCTCGTAATGTGGTGTCACCACTTCATCTTGTTAGCATCAAGCCATGCAAAACTAAGACCACTTATTAAACATGTGAACAATGCTTCTGTAAGTTCGACAGCAGTGTCATAAATGTGTCAGATTTACCACAACACTAGAATACAAAACGCCTAAATGGGGCAACAAAACAGTACGTCACAGGTGCTACGCCAAGGCAGAATCAAAAATTCAGTAGTGAAAATGCTGACAGGCGCCTTTTGTTGAATAGTAGAGAAAGCCATATTAGTGCAACACATTAGATTTTTTTTTCTCTTGGCATTTATTAGGCACACACAAGCATCTTTTCATTGGTTTTATTATTATTATTATTATTATTATTATTATTATTATTATTATTATTATTATTATTATTATTATTATTATTATTATTATTATTATTATTATTATTATTATTATTATTATTATTATTATTATTATTATTATTATTATTATTATTATTATTATTATTATTATTATTATTATTATTATTATTATTATTATTATTATTATTATTATTATTATTATTATTATTATTATTATTATTATTATTATTATTATTATTATTATTATTATTATTATTATTATTATTATTATTATTATTATTATTATTATTATTATTATTATTATTATTATTATTATTATTATTATTATTATTATTATTATTATTATTATTATTATTATTATAGGTACTACTACTACCGCCGCCGCCTCCTCCAAACCGATCTGAGAAACATCCCATTGAGAATAGTGGTGCAAAACTTTAAGCTCTCCACTTTTAAATACAGTACAAATTAAATGCTCAAAAAAATCATAGGCCCCATTGTGTAGTGAATTAAGATACTCCAAAGCGGTGCTTACAAGAAACACAATGGTTATTTCACGATAAATGCAGAGAGATGTGCAGAGGTAGCAAAAGTAGTCCATTTAATAAAAGCTTCATTTTGTTGGGTGTCTTTGCAAATGTACAATTGTAATTATGTATTTAAATCTCACATTACCACAAGAATACAAATTTGTCTAATAATAGTCCAAGCTCAGCGAATTGGCACTCCCCAATTTCCTTTACATTACATCTTCTGTTTTACATTCTCTACCACCTACATAATAGGTAGGAAAGAATTTCATTCCACTGAAATATTCCATCACGAGTTGGAAAGAATAAAAAGAAATGTATAAAATTAATTTTTCCGTGAACAAAAAGAAATTAGGAAAATGTATTGTGCATGAGAGAGAGAGAGAGAGAGAGAGAGAGAGAGAGAGAGAGAGAGAGAGTGTGTGTGTGTGTGTGTGTGCGCGCGCGCGCGCGTGCGTGCGTGTGTCTAAAACGAAGAATCCAAGCGCCAAGACGATTTTCAAGAAAATCCGTGCTGGCGGTGGCTGTGGTGGTGGTGAAATTCGGAGGATGTAATTAACCTACCCGGCATTCCCCCCAAAAAAACATGGGACAGGTACGTCGGCCACGGGAATCGAACCCGGGCCTTCCAAATGCGGGCCACCGAGAAACAGCCTGAGCCATCCCGTTCGGTGAGAAAATCCTTAACTCCAAACCCTTTTAAATGGAACGTTCTTCGAAACTTGTTATTGTCTAAAAATGGCTTTTAAAGTTGATTAAAATACAACATACTTAAGAGACTTAAATTGGAATTAAAATTATATTATGAATTATTTAGGAATAGCCTGTGAAGTCAACTTCATTGAGAAGAAATTTGGTATAATCGTCTATAACTGATAACCAAAGAAAAAAATTAACATCCGTTATTGCAGTTTTGATCTAAAATGTATTAGTTTTACTGCCGTGGTCATACTGTTCTTGATTTTTGTTAAAAAAAAGTAATTCAAGGTGTAACAAACCAAAGCAGGCAAAGGCGCGCCAACTCGACTTAGCCCACATACGCAACATGGAGGTGGGAGTCCATCCAACCGATACGGGGATATGTCACCATCTGGACACCCCCAGCCGGAACATTGGCTTTCATAGACAGGGATTCGCTACCTATTGCAGCTCCTCAATTCCCTCACGTTACTGAGTGGGCACTGGGACTTCCACACCTCTCAGGCGGAATCGAACCGGGCGATTTCCGTGGAGGTAACCAAAGCACAACGCTCCAGCCTACTATGCTACGGCGCAGGATCGTGGTTCTTAATAGGCGAGCTTAAGTTAAGATTATTTGGATGACAAAGTGAATGAACGTTGGATTTAAAGTCACTGTTACATTTAAGCATGGTTGCGCGCGCGCGTGTACGCACGCACACACACACACTCACACACACTCACTCACACTGATATTGAGCTAATAAAACTACATTAAAATTAATATGAATGTAATAAATCGGACTTTTCTAATCTTCAGTACTTACGGGACTCTTGTCTGTGAGCTCCCATGTAATTTGTGTATTTGGATATAAATAGGCATCTGTGGAAGACATAAACCGCATCAGCAGCTCAGTTTTGAGCAAAGGACAAATTTATTTTTCCCTACTTAATTTTATAAATGTATCAGATAGAAGTAAACTATTCAGTGCTTATTTACAAACGCGTCTTGTGTTACATGTTTCGTGATATTTCGTTGTTCGGAATTTGATATCACTGCATATCCAGGTTAGTTAAATGAACAGCTCTGAGAAATACTTAACACAAACATTTAATGGATATTGTTAATGCTGAAATGGAGGGGTCTAGGTATATCATTCTATTACAATTTAAAACGAAAGTGCTTCGATCTCTCGTGTTATCTTACGACTCTAATATTCTTCGCTACGAGATAAAATTTCAGTATTAATCTTTTAGGCAGTTGACGATAAAAGTAGCGCTTTTTACACGAGCTACTTACTGAAGGGGAATAAACTTCTGTAACATCCTGTGGTTACCATCCTTGTTCCTTGTCTGCCTCACGTTCAAGAGGTCCCGAGTTCGAATCTCGGTCAGGGTGAGTTACCTGGATGAGATTTTATCCCGGGGTTTTCCGTTATTCTTAAATACGAATGTCGGGTAGCTCTAAGCTCCATGGACCCTGGACACATTTGAGCATCATTTCACCCATTTCATTCACCGTCCGATATGACTTAACGTTGGAGGACGTTAAATTTAAAAAAAAAAAAAAAGACTTTGTTCCTTGCGATGGAAGTTATATGTATGGTAAGGGAAGGCCAGTGGCAGATTATTTGAATGGCTCGGAAATGGAAGAAATTCTGCAAACAACGAAAAGGGTAACGTTACAAATTATTAACAAAGAAATCAAGGACACAGTACGACAGCGCATATAACACATTCTCTTTTCAATTACATAAGAAAAACTTCGTCCAAAATAATTGAAATATGTTTTAAGAAACGTTTAAAATATGAAAATATTAAAGCTTTGAAAGAAAAGTACTGTGATTAAGCTATGTGAAGGATTATATATTGATCAGCCTTGTATATTGTCACCGTATAGCATTGTTGGGCTGCTGCCAGCCAGAGCTGGACGCTTGCCAGGAGAAAGAGACATAGGCTCTGGAATGTTCTGTCTTTCTCTTGCCGCTGCGAATGTTATCGAAAGGTCTGCGTCTTTCTGGAAACAATGACTGGGTATAAAAACCCTGCAAGGTGTTCGAGCGGCAGTTGTGTGATGGTTATTGCGACAGTGGACGTTTGAAGCGTACCGTAGTGATTTCTTTAATTTGTTTACGTGCGGCGGATCACTGAGTCGGCCTTGAATACAGCTGATTGTCAGTTTCGCGTCTTTTTACTGCAATAAAGAGTGTTCTAAATTTCTGGAAACCAGACTTTTGATTCTACGTAACCCTCGCAGCCACAATATATAATATATTGTTGTAATTGTGTAAATGACCGTGTTTTCAACACTAGTACTATGAAGTAAAAGCAACAACGAAGGGCAAAAAAAAAAAAGCATAAAACAAAAACTGCTCACTATTGCACATGTCCTAATGAATACTGCTATTTCAGCTAATACTGAATAGAGGGGCTCTAAAAATAGTTGATAGTCGACACATGTTGAAAGTGTCTAATTTGCTCTTAGGATTGACCCTCGCAAAGTGAAACTCAACTTTTTAATACATATATCACAAGTAACTATTTTTATTTCAATTTCTTTTAATGTAAAACGGCATCTGGTATATTAGTGTTACTTTGCTCATCCTTGTTACATCTCTGGACTGTGTATCTTTTGGGGGCGAAGCGCAAAAATTCTGCAGAAACGAATAAGCGTTACCAGAGAATGGGAAATATGAGAATTCCACAAAATGGATGTACTTGCAATGTAATGAACGCGTAAAGCCATTTTAGGTTAAGGGAAAAGCTTGCCTATCTCGGGATTGGATTAAATGCCAAACAGGATCACTGCCAGACAACGGCGTCAGTAAGCAACTCAAAATATTTGCAGGATCAGTATTATTAAAACGTGCGTTCATTAGGTGCGGCAGGAAATCTTCCATCTCGATGTTTGGTCTATAAAGACTGTTTCATAGTAACCGAGAGCGATAACCAGAACGATAACGACTTGGTTAAGTTTAACGATGGTTCTCGGGTACGGCTTATTAATTCTGTATTGTGCATGTTAGACTGTGCGCTGCATAAATTATTCAACGCAGCCGTATCATGACCTAGTCGCTAGCTAGAGCTCACTCAAGTCATAAGCTGGGAAACTGAAACCGGAAGAAATTCCATTAAATATGCGTGCTGGCCACATATATAGACATCCCGACTTCAGATGCATTGAGCGTTGATTCTACGGAACATGTCAGGTAGAGACATTGACATGACATACCAATTAATATCATAAGACATAAATGTAACTATAAGGACAACTGCATCTTGAAAATTTCTGCCATACTTGAATATAGTGAACGTTTATTCGAAAACTGGCGAGTCAACAAGGCCAAGCAGAGGTCATTAAACTCCTATTTGCAAACGTGTAAACAACCACCCTTGCTCTATCTTCTGCTATGCCTTGAAGGCACTTTGGGCTCCGATGAACAGTCTTTCACATGTACCCATACGTGACCTGGACAAGAGACCGTAAGATTTTTATCATGAGTGGTGGAAGCATGAGCGCGCATAATTATCTTGGCTGTGGGGAAAAAGAGAAAGTTTAGCGGACTCATGTCCAACATGACAAATTTAAACCTTTTTTCGGAAGAGGGGGTAACAACCAGCCAGTGTAAAGTTAATATTTGTTCACTGACTTAGGCACCTTCCCAAACTTCTGTAGGAGTGGGGAGAAATTGAGATAGAAAAACGTTCCAGCAGAAAAGTACACTCTCCACATCACGCTCGCGACGGATTGACGTGTGACGTTCCACGACAAGAAACAATAATGCTCTGTTATCGCCTGTGAATAATTCGCGCGTGAAGTTCCGCGGCAAGGAAATCGAGTACTCCTCAAAGACACTGTCATTCACTTCGCGGTTGGTACGCAAGACGCGACGCAACTACGACTCATCATCCCATCAGGTGGTGAGTACACACGGGAGATTAAGGATCCTAATAAACTTATCTGCATCTATGAATCAAGGTGCTTTCCTTCACAGACCAACGAGTCAGGGCGTACCCAACCCTGAATTTACAGGTGAGAGTCTCATGCTGAGCTACTCCGAAGGAAAACCCGACTTACGGCCGAAATCCCACGATCCTTAATTCTCCATCTATCGACGACTAACCATATGAGGTGTTGAATGACAAAGGGGCCATACCACGAGGTTCCCACCGGGCAGAACAGACTCAAACAGTAATCTAAAATTTGTTTATATGTACATAATTCATAACTAGCTATTATTTCATAAACTGTAAAGAACAGCTTAAACCGTAGAAATCAATAAGGAACAAAAACAACTTTCATGTACGCTATTGATAAAAGAAAGGTGCTTAGTACGATTAGAGCAATCAGAAATAATGAATTATTGCTCTGAGACTTCTGACAGTCACTTTACTAATAGGAACTGATTACAGTATTCATTGTCACTTCACATTTGTTTTCACATTCACATCTCTTTCTTCGCGTCGTAAAGAAATGCGCACGTTACACCACCTTCTTTCGAACGGTTCACTCGCTGAACACATGGCGTCTCCAATTCCTTGCAGTAACAGCACGCACTCACTATACGTCGCTACAGAATGAGACACAAAGTCCCGTCACCCCTTTATACTATGCAAATATACTGTCACCCGAACGTCGGAACTCTATAGAACCGGCCGGCAGCAGCAGGAGACGGAGGAGTTCGGCCACGCCCACTCATTTGTCTTATAGCGGAAGCGAGGGGTGGCTGGAAAAACATCACTGTGCCGTCTCTTTCCGCTCTCCCTGAGTTCTCGAACTTACGGGATATTTCATCTAATCCGGAACCTTCTAGATTGGCCAGTTGGTCCTATATAAGCAACGCGTCGGGCTGGAGGAGTCAGTACTTGACGAGCAGAATAGGAGCGCCGTGCTAGTGAGTGGACGAGAAGACTGTGTACGTGCATCGGAAGAGTACGTAACTGTGAGCGTGCAGTGGAACTGTAACGGACGAACTGGTGAATCGTAATTGTGTGCATTACGTAATTCTGTGTAATTGGCAAGTGTTCAACTGTAAGTCGGTGGAAATAAAGAACATTTTGAGTTTGTGCAATTGGACTTTTAATTTCGCGAACCCACATAGTCACAATACATTATAACAATAAATGTACATGCTATTGAAGTTTATGTCCATGGTTGCTTTAATGTTTGTTGTTAAATGTCTTAAACATCAACATGGGATTCATCGTTCTCGGAACAAAACATAATCCAGGTTCTGTGAGGATTTTCTCAGCATTGCTGGAGTATTTCCTTTGAATGCAAGCCGCACAGCTTCTTTCAATTCATCATTCTTACCGTAACGTTGTTCTGCAACAATAGGCTTAATGAATCCCTGAAGCTAATTGTCACATGTCGTTAAATCAGGGCTTCGAGGGTGCCACGCAAATGGAGCTGGCAGTGAAGGTGATCCTCGACCAACCCATTGTTCTGGAAACAGCTCATTGAGATATTCTCGAACCGAAATTACAAAATGAGGCGTTCCATCTTGCTGAAATCAGCATGTTTCCTTGACCCCTCGGGTTTCCAAAAGAGCTATGAACCATTGTCTTAGCATATCGAGATACCGAAGTTGGTTAACAGGTCCATAAAAAATATGGACCGTAAATTTACCAGATCTGTGAAAATGAAAACATTAACAAATAGAAATAAATAAACACTTGTATGCCCTTTGTTATTGGACTACTGAGTAACTATTAGGCCTATCTCTCGTGTAGACAATGTATTATTTGTAAATAAAGTAAGAAGCAAATTATTATTCATAATATCTCAGCACTCTCCAGCAATAGCAGCCAAAGTTCGACATTCAAAAGAGGCGTCGAAAACTGAGTGAAATATTCACTTCAACCGCATATAAACTTCAAATTGTGAAAAAGAGAACGCGTTGCAAGAAAAAGTAAAGAACAACCAACCGAAACTGCAAGGAAGTCAAAAATTGTAAGGGCACTGAAATTAGTCCAGACTGAAGTAAGTGAAAAAGAAAAAACCAAATGTATCATTTGTGAAGAACAGTTCATTGGCGATTGGATTAATATTGTATATTCAAAGTTTGTGCTCACGAAAATTATGCCAGTCTTGAAGGGAATGCCCTATTGTACAAGTGTGAGCATTGCAAAAAAAGTATACGTAAACTGAAATCTAGAAATGTATTATGTGATGAAAATAATTACTGATATCACACTCCAGTTTTAAAAATTCAGAAAATACAGACACACCCTTAACATTAAATATCGTTTTATTAAAATTTTATTTCAAAAGTATAATTTATTAAGTGTTCTAATATGGAACTAAAGTTTTCTAAAACTATGTTTTTTCAATGTCAAATTACTAATTTAAGAAAAAAACTAAGGTGTCCGATACCATACGACCTTCGTCGCAGTGTTCCCGTTCCCGTTCCCGTTCTCGTTCCTTGGGTATAGTGAATCAGTTATTAAGGTGCTTTGAGATCACCCCTGCTGGAATTTACCAATTGGATTTTTTTTACCCTTGCACGCGTGGAGTCGTCTGCAAACATCGGTGCATAGATATCTAGAGGCAAAATGAGAATTTGCACATTGCTATTTTAGCACAGTATAATAAATTTCCCGATACTTTCTCTAATTATCACGAAAACAAGGACAAGTAGTAATCAATTGGTTAACATCACATTTATTGCTGGTGCACCAGGGTTACAGCAGTTTCTGAAAAGTTCACAAATATCGAACGTTTACCGAGTATATAGTAATATTCACGGTGTTCATTTTTATCTGTGGTTTTACCGCGCAAAATTTGACGTCATCAATAGCATCGCTGACGGAGCGAGTTTAAACACGATTCTCCTAGCGGCTTGCGATCGTACTTGATGTACTGACAGCAGCTTTGAGGCCTCTCTCTACCTGCAGGTAAATATACTATTTGACAGGTGGATCTGCCCGCTTAATATAAAGATGCGAAATTTCACCTGGTGCGTAGATACGATAACTGTTTTTTAAAACTATATACTGGAGTGCAATGCACTGCAAAGCTAATTATGCAGCCATAAAAGTATACCATGAAGAATATACGAATATACGAAATAATAAGTCAGTGAACACCTATTTATTAATGAAGATCTGTTTTTCTGTTTTCTGTTTTTTTTTTTTTTTTTTTTTTTTTTTTTTTTTTTTTTTTTTTTGTTATAGTAGAAATATAGGCATGCTGCAAACATGTCACATAAAATGGAAATATTTCAATTGGATCTCAATTCTTTTCTATCACCAACAGTTTCCTCACAATATAATGTCATTAAAACCAGAAAATTAGCAACACATGTTCTAGGAATGAAAAATAAATTAGTGTTACAATATGTGCAAACCTTTTATACAAGTCTAAATAGAAAGATATCTCTAGTCTTATGTGTCCATTTTCTTATATTTCCTTTGTCATAATATCTTGGATTGGGCCCAAATGACCTTGTTGTCGACGGGCCCTTAAACACCACCACACACCGCTTCTGGATTGGGGCCAGTCACTTTATAGCGTCCAGTGTCTCTCATTTTGCGAGTAACTGACCCTGTATCTTTGAAATGTTTGATGAACCTATTGGGTTTAAAAGACCTAAGCATACCAACATTAATAGACGTTTTAACTCTCCGCGACAATGACAAAAAAATTATATCGTATACTGATAAAACGTATGACGTTTATGTTGCAAACAAAAGTACGTCAATTTGACGATACCTGGACACTTTTGACAACATTACGCTCCGAGGGACTTGTCTGAATGCCGGATAGTGCTGCATAAACTCCTCTATGCAGCGGTTTAAATTATGTTTATATATCGCACCTCCAGGGGAAGCTGGTTGTATTAGTTACAAACCAACCACACTCAGCGCTGTAATTTGGTTAGTTATCCGCAAAAATTTCCGCTTCTTCTTCGTAGAGGGCACTATGATTTCAAGATAGATTCACCAGTCAATTAGACGCCATTCTTGCTCAATCGGAGGGTGGGAAATAACGAATAAAAATAAACACCGTGTATAATATATTAACACTATTAATATATATTATATATAATATATAAATTATTAAAATTTTTTTATTATTGGAATTCAGAAACCTTAATGAAGTGGGTAACTAAATTCAAACCTGTTTTGAATACCTCTTGTTTCGTGGAGTTTTTACCATAAAGCTTTGTGTTGCACATCATTGGGCATGGCGTTTCAATATACGTGTTTCCCTTAACCTTGCCGTCGACGGGCCCTTAAAACACTTACTCACTCACTCACCCACCCACCCACCCACCCACCCACCCACCCACCCACCCACCCATTTACTTCCCTTGACTATGCACTAATCGTAATTCAGGATATGCTTTCGCAGGTGGAACAGAAATAAATGGTGATGAAATATTCAGTTGTGTATATATCACAATGCAGTGAAGCAAAATGTACATTAAATTGGATAGCAATTCCATCCTTTGAGCTGAAATATTAAGATAATCGTTTTTATTTTTCTTTAAAATGAGGAGAAAACACGATTTAAAAAGATAAATAGTTTTCCAGAATCGAAGTTCAGATTACATATAATGTGGGTGTAGGTGGGTGGGTGAGAGAACACCGATGTGTTTTAAAGTTGGGAAGAATGCTGTTTGCTTTATGCCACATTTAGACATAAACCATTTATTTCGTACATTATGCACCCAGGAGCATAAATTCTACAACTAATAAACTAACTCCATGGTGCAACAGCTCAAATGGGCTAATGCCTCCCTCAAGGCCACGGCATTCTCCGCCTCTGTCCGTAGTGTCACCCGAACATCGGAATTCCTGAGAGAACCAGCACCTGCAGGTAGGGACCAGACGGGAAGCATTCACCCACGCCTACCCATTTATCTTGTAGCGCTAAGGAGGGGATGGTTGGAAAAACATCACTAGCCATCGCTTTCCCCTCCTCCGGGCGTCTGGAATAGTCGGGATGATTCACTGAACCGTGAGACTTCCAGAAACAGCGATCTTCCTATATAAGGCTGCAGTGGACGAGTCAGTTCAGTTGAGCTCTTGGTGAGCAGCTGTGAAGAGCGCCGTGCTAGTGAACGGACTGGAAGACTGTGTACGTGTATCAGAGGAGTTGTACGTAATTGTAAGTGTAGAGTGGACCTGTGACAGACGAACTGGCGAATTGTAATTGTGTACGCTACGTAATTCTGTGTAATCGGCAAGTGTTCCAACTGTAATTCGGTGGAAATAAAGAACATTTTGAGTTTGTGCAATTGGACTTTTAATTTCACGAACCCACAAAGTCACAGTAGGGATATCTTTGACAGCACAGTAACGGGGTGACATCCGAGTGCGCCCCTTATCAGGTCTGACAGGAGGCAAAGCAACCCCATTCCGATACCGGACATTAACTCGTGGCCCTCGCACCGTAGCACTACGGGAATAAAATGCTTACTACAATAAAAGGGTGAAAGGGAATATATGTATGAAAGGCAAAAGCCCAAAACTTTGGCCAATTTCCAAGCATTTCACCGAAGTAAATACTTAAGCATGGAATGCTGCATAAGAAATTGAATGAAAAACAAAAGCCGATTTTTCAGATAGAGCATGTGTCGATCATACACTACGGATTTACATGATGCCATTTTAACTGTAAAACATCTCTTTAAATCTGCTTTCCATGTTTTTTTCTCAATATTTAGTTCATTAATACGTGTCACACATCCTATGAATTCCTCATTCCTTCCAATTTAATTGTAATATTATGTTTTAAGTACCTTGTAATGTCGTTCTTAATATGTGAACATTTTATCACCTATCCCACATATAATTTCAGAGCCCCCAAAAGGATTTTTCCTTCAAATTTTAAAAATTCTCAAAACTTTAAAGATTGAAAGATGTTTAGTAGCAACTTTACTTTTGTAGGCGTATTAACTCATAATTGTTGAAGAAGAAAAGCAAAATCATTTGCAGGAAAAAAAAAAAAAAGACTGACCTGTTTCTTTGAATACTTCTTTACATTAAGTTGAAAACCCAGAAACAATCAGTATGTAAGTGGAAGTGCGTGTCTAAAAACTGTGCTTAATGGAAACTTAAATCTGTTTCTAGCTGCACCTAAAAAGGAGAAGAAATGTGCATTCAAAGCTTTCGAAAGAAACTTAAGCGATATACTTGGTAATTCAAAGGACCTTCATGCAGAGTTTAGAAGATTGTGCTGAAGTGGCATATTTGCTATAAATATTTGGCAATATCTGAGCCTTCTAAACAATTGTTTGCGGCAAATATAACAAAAAACTATTTTGGCGCATTGAAATTTGTTATGTATCACCTATCAAAGAGATCAAAGGCAGAACTTGTTTGCCAAAACTCCTTTGTTGGTTTAACGTGGAATGATACTAAAACGTTAGTTTTATGCCGGCTCCAGTGTTCAGTAAATTGATAAGTCACTTGTTAAGTTACCCAAGCTTTTAATTTTTTGTTTTTGTGTTTTTTTTCTTTTTCAGGGAAGAGAAAACCATCACTGCCACCCAAACCCTTGAAAAGCCAAATATCAGGGTCAGGAATTATAGAAAACCTCGGTGATTCTAACAAGCTACGGTAAGTTTTAATAGAACGTGTGTTGTACATTTTACAATTTATTGTATTTATACACAGTTGTTACGGCAGATAGTAAATAGCTAGTGAGTGGACATCTCCAAAACACGGCAGTTTGTTGGCTGCCTAAGCCAGAGACGTATCATAAAACTACATGCTTGAAAAATGTCCTATAAAACGACTATTAAATTGTTGAACAAACAACACAATGATTAAAAGTCTGAAACCGGGATTTGGTTAATTTATTAAACTTAATGTACAGAACGTTATACTGCTGTACAAATAGAAAAAATATGCATAAGAGTAATTAGAATTTAGAAAGTGAATTTAAAAATGTAAGTGTTCTATATTCTTATTGGAAGAATCTGAAAATAAAATTAAGACAAATGTTTTTGAAGCAGGTTTTACGAACGTCAGCTTAAAGACTAATTTTAAATGAGAGTTTACAGTCTACGACTTGTCAGCAGCCCGACTGTACACTCTCAATAACTTGAAAAACGGAAAACTGACCCAACTCATCCCTATTTTGAGATATGAACTCCTAACCTGTTTCTCTGACTATGGCCACCTCTTCAAAACTAACTATTAAACAGAAAGTAGTGACTAAAATTCCGCATCTTTATGAAGTTACATAATGAACATGCAAGAACATAACAAAATAAATGCACAACGCGCGCAAAAATAGGACAAAATACGAGGCGCATCCAGAAAGTAGGTTTCCCTATTTTTTTTCAAACAAAGACAACATATGGATGGATAGAGCCAGACTGAAAACTGCAATGCCATAGCCGGGATTTGAACCACGGATCTCCCGGAACCACGGATCTCCCGGTCTCCGTCCGGTTGCTCTGCTCATTGAGCTACTACGGCCAACATGCCGACATGGCATTAAATTCTCCAACTGACTCGTGTGTTTCCCGGTAAACCACTAGGGGTTCTCATATACAATGAGATACGCACCTTCTGTGTCGACTTACTATGCTCTAAGTACTTAAGTCCCAGGCTTCATAGTTAAACCAGTATTTTTTAGGTAAATTGATGGAAATCATTTCTTCCACACTAGCCGTGCGTAGGCTGAGGTTTGGATGGATAGAGCCAGACTGGAATGTCATGTCGTCATGTTGGCCATAGTAGCTCAATGGTTAGAGCAACCGGACGGAGACCGGAAGATCCGTGGTTCAAATCCCGGCTATGGCATTGAATTTTTCAGTCTGACTCTATTCATCCAAACCTTAGCTTACACACGGCTAGTGTGGAAGAAATGATTAATTTCCAAGGACAAAATATTTACATGAACAACTTTATTGGTAACAGGTGCACCGATGTTTGAGCTATTTTTCGACATAGTCACCAAAAGAATTCCGTTACTTGTCATATTGTGGAAATAACTTTAGTATTCCTGTGTCATAGAACTGCCCCGCGTGTGAATGTAACCACCGTGTGACAGTCGTCTCCAGCTCTACGTCGTTGTCGAAACTTGTACGAAAGACAGGAATTTCTTGAGGTGCAAGAAAAGTTGGAAATCGCTGGGTGCAAGATCAGGACTGTATGGTGGTCAATCAAACAGCTACCAGCCGAACTTCCGCAAATGCATTGACTGCTGCTGCTTGGTTTCCGGGGTAAAGTGCGAAATCCACGTATCATTGCCCGTGACGACTCTGTCGAGGAACTCGAGGAACTCGTCGCCATCATCATGTCATTGCTGCTCTTAAGCGTTCCGTTTTGTGCTTGGGTGTCAGGTTTTTCGGCACCCACCTGGCACACAATTTTTTGAACAGTAGGTGCTTAGCGACAATTTCAGGCAACAAGGATCGGGATATCTGCGAAAAAAATGGTTGCTGAGCTCCGTCGGTTCTCCATCATGCGCTGCCACACCATCTCAACCAGGTGGTCATTGATGAAGGATGGTAGCTCACTGTGCTCTTCATCATGGAACTTTGATCACCTTCGGTCCAGCATCCCACCATCTGTTTGCTCATGATGTTCTACCCCTAACCTGACAGCTGACATTAATTTCGATGGGTACTATATTTTCTGCGCTAAGGAATTTTATCACTGGCTGCACCTCGTAGACGGCGGGAAACAAATAAGAGACGCCACTTCGGGGAACCGCTAGGCCGTACTGGCTCTAGGCGAGACCTGTCCGGGCAGCATATGCTTCTTACGTCATAGATCTGTTAAGCTTGCGTAATGTTCTCAGGCTAAATACTGTCGCGAACACGATCGCGATAAGGCGGCTTGCGCACACAAAGGAACTGATAGGCGGACAGTGTGGAAATAAAGAGCCTGCAAAAAGCAGATAAACATAGCGCGAGATAAAGGACCTGCCGGCCCAGATTAAGTTACGCTTATGGAACATTCTGGTGACGTCATGGCTGTTTCGATTTCTTTTTTGTTCCGGAAGTATCTAGAATTATTAATGAGGTATTTAAGAGATTGTGACACGCCAGCGGACAGTTGTAAAGCAGTCGCGGGAGAGGTAAGCGGAGAACAGCAGAGAGTTGTAAACGAGAGTCAGCTGTGGTGTTGTAACGAGAGCTGATTGTTATTGTCATCGACCTTGGTAGATTGTGCTGCGTATATGTGATGTAATGTTGTTACGTGAGAATTGAGCAGTGTATTTCGACGGAAATGAACATTTAGAATTTCGGCGAATTGGACTTTTAATTCTACGAACCCACAAAGTCACAATTAGTGTTAGGAAGCGGGACGACATCACCGAGAAGATGGAAGAAATGAATACCGAATTAACAACGAAGACGGAAGCTGCAAATAGCAACTTGGGTGCGACGATGACCGCGAAGATGACCGACACCAGGAAGAGCAGCCGGAGGAACGACTAAGGACCGGCGTGGTGAGGAGCACGTCGGCGCCATCACCACCATCCCCTCGAGTGACACTGCGCGCCGTCAGCCGACGTATGGATGACAATCTCATCGCGGACGGTTGGGTCAGAGGGAAGCCGTGCCGCGTACTTGTAGACAACGGGGCAGCCGTGACCATCATCAGACCTGACGTGGCCAAGGGTTTGCCGTCGAGGAAACCAAGCCGATCATACCAGCTAGTGACGGCATGGTGGAGAGGGAGGCCATGCTGCAGTTGACCTCGTGATGATGATATATATAAGGGCACTCAACTATGGCGGCCATCAGCGCCCTTTAAAAAACTAGTCATGGCAAAAGCCGTTGACCTCAGACGGAGTGCCGTGCGTCAGCGGGTGTTCGTCGCGGAGGTGGCTGAGGAGGTGATACTGGTACTGGATGCCCTCAGGAGCCACGAGGCGACAGTCGACGACGGTAGGAAGGCCCTGCGGCTCAATGGAGAAGAGATCATACTCCGGAAACCCGAAGAACGCCTTGGAATCTGCAGGGTCATCTTGAAGGAAGACGTGGTGGTCCCCGAGAGAAGCGAGGTGGCGTTGACGGTGCGACTGGAAGGCCAGCGGACAAAGAACATGATGCTGGACCAGATGACGCCTGTGCACGGACTCTGTGTATCCAGGATATTATTGCCGTGCCGAGAGGAGGTGCCACTGAGGCTGCTCAACCTGGCAGACACCGATCATGACTTCCAGGCCGGAACGGAGCTGGGGATGTGCGAGCCCGTGGTTAGCGTAACAACAATCGACAAGACAGGAGCCGGAGCCGACGCAACACCTGGGGCCCCGGCTGGAAGGCTTACTGGACCCGGCTGGAAGGCTTACTGGAAAGGGCTCCGACAACCTGACCGTAGAACAGCTGGAGAAAGTTCGACAACTGCTGAGGCGATACCAGTTTGCCTTCAGCCAAGGCAACAGTGACTATGGCCGCACGGATAAAGCGTTTCACCGCATCGACACCGGAGACGCCCAGCCTATTTGGCAACCACCTAGACGCGTTCCGCTGTCAAAACAAGCGGCGGTACGTGATATGATAGATGACATGAAATCCAGGGGAGTGGTTGAAGAGTCTGAGAGCCCATGGTGTTCCCCTGTAGTTCTGGTGACGAAGAAGAACGACGAGCTACGCTTCTGCGTGGACTACAAGAAGCTGAATGCGTCACCCGGAAGGGCTGTTTCCCCTTACCCCGGATCGACGACACCCTGGACACGCTTGCTGGTACACAGTGGTTCTCGACCCTGGACCTGAAGTCGGGTGACTGGCAGGTAGCTCTGGACCCAAGAGACAAGGAGAAGACCGCATGCTCGACAGGCCAAGAGCGTTGGCAGTTCACAGTTATGCCCTTTGGCATCTGCAACGCACCAGCCACCTTCCAACGCCTAATGGAATCAGTGATGAGAGGATTGACATATGACGCATGCCTGCTATACTTGGACGACATCGTCGGCAAGACGTTCGAAGACCATCTCGACAACCTGAGCAAGGTGTTAGGGATTGCAGGTAACCAACTTGAAGCTGAACGCGAAGTGCCAGCTCTTCCACAAGGAAGTTAACTACTTGGGCCACATAGTCTCACCAACCGGAGTGGCCACAGACCCGGAGAAAACCCAGGCTGTGAAAGATTGGCCTCGCCCAAAGGATAAGCGAGAATTGCGCAGTTTTCTGGGGCTGTGCAGTTACTACCGCCGTTTTATCAAGGGGTTCTCCAACATCGCCAAACCCCTCATCCGCATGACTGAAGAACACCGGCCCTGTGTTGGAGGACGCCGAGGACGCTTTCCAGCACCTGAAGAAGACACTGTGCAGTGCTCCTATTCTGGGATTCCCACAACCAGGTGGCGCCTTCATTGTAGACACGGACGCCAGCGACCATTGCATTGGAGGTGCCCTATCCCAAGTCCAGGACGGCCACGAGCAGGTGATGGCCTACTACAGCAAGACGCTATCCAAGGCAGAGAAGAACTACTGCGTCACCCGACGAGAGTTACTGGCGGTGGTAAAGACCTTGGAGCACTTCCACAAATACCTGTATGGTCAGCCATTCCAACTGAACTGACCATTCCGCCCTAACCTGGCTATTGAGCTTTAAAAACTTGGAAGGCCAGACAGCACGTTGGGTCCAGAGGCTGCAGGAGTAAGACTTCACCTCTGAACATCGTAAAGGTAAGAGCCACTGTAACGCAGACGCCATGTCCCGAAGACCCTGTCCAGAGGAGTGCAGCCAATGTACAAGAGTGGAAGAGAAGGAGCGTGCCGCAGCAGTCCGAGTAGTCACGGCAGTGCCTGCGGATGGAGCAGCTGGCGGACGACGACTTGGGACTACTCTTGAGAGAAGTGGAGGCAGGGACAAGACCAACCTGCGAGGACATCGCACCAAAGAGCGCCATATACAAGTCGTACTGGACCCAATGGGACTCGCTGAAGACAAGAGAGGGCGTGCTGTTCCGGGTGTGGGAATCGCCTGATGGGAAGACGCAGAGAGAACAGTTGGTACTTCCCCGAAGTAAGGTCCCGGAAGTCTTGGAGTGCACACCGGTACTTCAGGAGGACACCTGGGAGCAAACCGAGCAATCGACAAACTTCAACAGCCGTGGCAAGGACCGTACCGGGTGGTGAAGAGGACTGACGACGGGATCTACCGCATCCAGAAGGTGCCCCGAGGGAAGAGGGTGGTACACCTGGATCATCTGGCCCGCTACGATGGAGCTGTTCGGGATGACCAGTCTTGAGGAGGCAGCAGTGTTGGGAACCCGATCGCGATAAGGCGGCTTGCGCATACAAAGGAACTGATAGGCGGATAGTGTGGAAATAAAGAGCCTGCAGAAAGCAGATAAACATAGCGCGAGATAAAGTACTTGCCGGCCCAGATTAAGTTACGCTTATGGAACATTCTGGTGACGTCTTGACTGTTTCGATTTCTTTTTTGTTCCGGAAGTATCTAGAATTATTAATGAGGTATTTAAGAGATTGTGACACGCCAGCGGACAGTTGTAAAGCAGTCGCAGGAGGGGTAAGCGGAGAACAGCAGAGTTGTAAACGAGAGTCAGCTGTGGTGTTGTAACGAGAGCTGATTGTTATTGTCATCGACCTTGGTAGATTGTGGTGCGTATATGAGCTGTAATGTTGTTACGTGAGAATTGAACAGTGTATTTCGACGGAAATAAAGAACATTTAGAATTTCGGCAAATTGGAATTTTAATTCTACGAACCCACAAAGTCACAATACGGTTACTTTAAAAGAAACAGAATCGGGAAACTTACTTTCTGGAGGAACCTCGTATTGCTCTCATCAGATGCAGGTCGCACCGTGGCTCAATGGTTAGACCGCTTGGCTCACACCAAGGCGGCCCGGGTTCGATCCCAGGCTACCGCAAAGTGAGATTTGTGGTGGACCACACGGCGCTGGGGCGGGTTTTCTCCGGGATCTCTGGTTTCCCCCGCCATCTCATTCCACCGTTGCTCCATCTTCATCTCATGTATCATCAGTATCATCGCCTGTGGTGCCGTATGTAGTAAAAGCATGCGTTAAACACTACACATTTTTCTCATCAGATGCACTTCATTTGTCAAGGCACTCTTTTCATGATAATCCTTAAGAGCAAACCATGGCAGACGCTTTGTCGGATATAAATGAGCTGATCATCTTTAATCGTAAGCCTGTGCATGACTGTCAGCGTTGTCCCATTCTTAAAATAGTTTTCGGATTTATTAGTTTTTGCATGTATGACCTATGTGTGGATTGCAGGTTAGTTTTTTATCTATCATTACACCTAACAATTAAACTATTTCATTTACGTAATGTACCTGTTCAACATTTTTAAGGTAAATAAAATACTGTGTTTCAAGAGCAGTGTTTTTAGTTAACAAGGCTATACATTTAATAACCATACTTCACCCCACAATGTGATGAATGTAGAGTAGAAAATGTAACAAAATAGATATTGAAGATGCTCAATATAATGTATACATATTTTATTGCAAAATTCACCTTAAATGAGCCAAGTACTCCTGGCACAATCCCTAAATGAGTAAAATATAAATTAAAGCTTTTGCCCTTTTAACATTTAGTAGATCTTATAATATAATTAGATATCACTCTTTATTACATAATTCTAACATTAGTTCACATATTTTGCTCCACAGGATATGCTCATGGAAAATTTAAATTTTGTAAGTATGTGGTCTTCTTAAAGAGTTAATTTCTGTATTGGTAGGCTACTAAGATGTTTGAGTACTTTATAGAAAGTTGCACGTATTGTTGATGGAACTTGTTTTAAAATATTAGACATGTATTAAAGAAGCTGATTATGTTATATTGGCCTTTGTGTTACTTCAGTAGATGAAAGGATTAGCATTTGTCGTGAATTTGGAAGTAGTTTGTTCTGTAAAATTCAGCTTATATGTAAATGTTGTGGGTAGTGATAGCGTAACTTGAGACTTGTAAGTACAGGGAACAGTTTTGGTAGTCCTAGTGGTGGAAGTAGAAATTTTCAAATGGGGTCTAAGACAATTCATTTGGTAGCTACAGTTACGGTAGTGCATTCAGGTACCTCATGATAAAATAACATGATAAAATAATTTGTTTTTGTAAAGTCACAAGGTGTGCAAAAAAGAACAGGTTTATTTTTTCTTTGTATATTTTGTATAGCATTGAAGATTATGCTGTTTAGTAGTTCTTTTATCTCTAAATTTAAGTAGAAGTATTACAGTCAGCTAAAAAATTCAGCATTTGACCAAAATTCTATGTTTTGAAGGGGGAGAAAGGTACTTGTAGAAGTCTTGAAGGAATGCCCTCCTGTCCCAACTTACTGCTTGCTTGGAAAATTTCTTTTTGACTCTCTCAGAAATATCTAACAAGTTAGAATGAAATATCTTCTTTCTCTATTTACCCTCCTTGTATGGAGGCCTCACCCTCCAAGACTTAAAAGTGAGCATTTGGAGAGAACACACAGAATGGATGATAAGTCTGATAGCTGACAAGAGAGTGAAGAAGAAGATGAACAGAAAGGCGATTATGGAGCAGTTTGGAGAATAATGAAGGGGAAATCGAAGAACTTGGAAAAAATCTGTCCTTATGATGCTTTTTCACCATCAGTTTCACATGTGGTCCCATTGGTGAAAGGCGAGCAGACTAACCACTTGGCCATGGCATGCCTTGAATGAAATATTACAAGTTTTAATTAACATCCAGAAATATAAAGTGTGTCCTTATTGCTAATTTTCAATGCTCCGCCAATCACTACAACTTCTGTCTTTTGATATGCACAAACTTGCTGCAGAAGCAATGAGAGCTGGTTGAAATAAGTAAACAATTTTCTTAACAATACTGTCTCCAGTGTTACATTGAAATGTTCTCAGAACTGAAGAAGTAAGTTAAAAAGTTTAAATTTTTAGCTTCCATAAGTATTTTGTGTTTTTGAACAGTTCATATATAGTGTTCATACAAGATTTTTCTCTTTTTGTTTGCCAAAACTTTATACACTTTTTTACACTATACTTAGAGAAGGATTTAATGTTCTCTCTGTTGTGTTCAGAATAAACAGGATTAAACCTAATTAGTAAATCTATTGTAAATCATCAATTTAATATTGTTCTTTATCCATACATGCATATGTCATAAATCACTCAATAGCATTTGATAAGTCTTTCACTATTGAGAAGCTCTGTTCCTTCTCATGGATATGAGATATAAAAAAAACCTCTAATTTCAGTTCATAAAATTAAGTACTAAAAGACTGAAAAGAGTTCAGAAAACCTTCATGGGACCTTCTTCTGTACTTCTGGTCTGAAGTATTTACTGGCAGCATCACAACCTCCTTTCTTTAACTAAACTCACCGCCAGCACAATTTCTTAAATGTAATTTGCATAAATGTCCGTGTAGGGAAGTAAGCCTTACAGTTAGTACCATGAAACACCTGGTAGGAATAAAGTGAGAAAGATACTTGTACATCACATATCATTTTATTTCTCCCCTATTCAGTTTTTGAGTGTTATAACAGCACCTTTAATAAAAATGTGCAAGGTATTTTGGAATCAAGACAGACTTCAACTTCCTCTGCAACAGTGAACATTTACCATGTCAAGTCTATTTTTCCAGTATCCTAAATATACTATATTGAGTAAAACCTCATATAATCTAATACTCAAAATACCCTAAACAATTTTCAAGCTATGCCAGACTTACAGCTATTCCATTTTACAATGACAGATCACCATGTATTTTATTACCTGTACCAAAACGTATCTAATCTATTCCAAACTCACTTTTGCAAACTACAGTGTATCCTTTTATATGTAGCTTAAATGTAGAAATATACTGCTGCTGAACCTATACAAAGCACAGCATTAACAGTGGGCATATTGTATTATGTACCTGAATGCATCCAGTCATTTATTAAGCTACCCGTAACAATCTGTGACAAAACAATAATAAAAGTCCATCACCTACTAATTAAAAAGAGTTTATTAAACACACAAATTCAGATGGTAGCCTCAGAGGAAAATTAAAATAAAATGTTTCTTTTGAAGATCTAATGCCACAATTTTCCATGTAGGTGGTATTAAATTATGCGACATGATGATGATGATGATGATGATGATGATGATGATGATGATGATGATGATGATGATGATGACGATGACGACGATCATAATCATAATAATCATAATCACAACAGACAATATAATAATGACAACCGTACTGTACCTGTCTGCTGGTGTCCCATACTGCTCCAGCAATGTGATTCGTTTATTACCTTCTAATTTGTCGTTATTACTTGCATGACAAGTGTCATAATGGCAGTGGAAATTATATTTTCCTATCACATTCAGGACCTTATTGCATATTAAACATCACACAGCATTATCAAATGGTGTAAAAAATATGCCTACTCCTATGAAGGTTTAAATAATGTCGGGGTACAAGTCCTTCATGAATATGTACACAACGTCCATACACAGGTAACTAATGAGCTTATACTGATCACACCACAAGCTAACAGGTTGTCTCTCCCTTCCCACCCCTCTTGCGCTATAGTGCATTCGCTGGTGCACTGCTTACCCAATACCCATTTTATCGTATCGTGAAGACCACTGCTATAATGCATAATGTTAGTTTTTCACATTTTGCGCTGTAAATTCATGGAATGAAAATAATTTTATCAGAGTAGCAGTAGTTTTATTAAGGGTCATGTTTAAGCCTTCTATGGTTTTATTCCAGCACACAGCTGTAGTGTCATCCGCATAGGTTATAATTGAAGTATTTTCCAAAGACTTAATATCATTAAATTGATAATAAATAGTAGTGGACGTAATACCGAACCCTGTGGTACACCATACTTCACCCCTTGAATTCATTTTCCTTTTTTGTGTTTTTTCTGTATACTGTCTTCTTCCATTTAGGTAACTCTGAGTTAATTCCTGCAGTAGTCCCTTTATGCCATAGTTTTCGAGCTTGCCAATAAAAATATTTTGATGAACACAATCAGATGCTTTAGATGAATCAAAGAAACGAGTGCTGATGTCATTATTTTCTAGTTTTCTATTACTTCACATGTATATTGATTGATGGCAGAAACAGCCAATCATCCTTTTACTAAAATTATGTTGAAAATTTCCTAGCACATTGGATTTATTTAGTTAATGATTTAATCTTAGCAGTGAAATTCTTTCAAATAATTTTGCTGTTTCTGAGGTTAGTGTAATAGGTCTATATTTGTCAATTTGTTGTTTATCCCCTTTCTTTAATATTGGTTTTTTACTCCTAATCTGTGTATTTCTGTAAATCTACCCTGTTCAAGAGAATAAATAATTAGGTATGTTAGTGGCTTTACTAAAGCATTTTAACAGTCTAGGAATAATTTCATCCCATCCACTATCCAATTTATTTGGTAAATTTTCAGTTATTTTACAAATTGCATCTTCTGTTGGTGTAGAAAAAAGGAGGAACTAGTTGAAGTATTAATTATATGTGTTTGGAGGAATTAAGTAACAGTGATGTCAAAATTAATCTCAAACTATTTGTAGTTGGTTTATTGATACTCGTCACTTACTTTTTATGAAGATCTTCAAGGAACAAAATACCACCTTGGCACCTACTAATAGACACTCAATTTTAAAATTGCTAAATTCAAAAACAAAAGATGAAATCCCATCAGTTAACAGATCCGGAATATATCAGATAAGTTGTAAGAATTGTGAAAAATGCTACATAGGTCAAACTAAAAGAAATCTAAAAACCAGAGTCAAAGAGCACTTTAGAAACATCAGATTAAAACAAGAAGATAAGTCAGCAGTAGCATTTAATTTTTGGAATGAAAATCATGATATTGATCCAAATCCAAAATTATTAAAAGGAGTGATAAACCAAAATAAATAACAACATGGGAGAACATATTCATATGGAAAAATAAGGGCCGCATGATGAGCTTTGAAATCCCACCAGTAGATAATTTGACAAAAAAGTTCATAGTTCCACCACCAGAGAGAGAGAGAGAGAGAGAGAGAGAGAGAGAGAGAGAGAGAGAGAGAGAGAGAGAGAGAGAGAGAGAGAGAGAGAGAGAGAGAGAGAGAGAGAGCAGACAACAGATGCCAGTTGGAAAGAGATTGAAAATGGAGGCGAATGCCTTTGAAACTAGTCTCTCATCAATAAACCAACTACAAATAGTTTTTGAGATGAAGTATTAATGTTCACACAATTTGACACGTTTGGTGTCTGTTTGGGAACACTTAGGAAGAAATAATTTAAATTTTGACTTAACAGGATAATCAATAACCTTATTTATTTTTAGTTGAATATTTTCATGTGAAAGCAACTGTTTTGTGATTTTATTCGTCATACCCCATGCTATTTTGCTAATATTTTCGCTCTGTGTGCATAAGTTTTAATATTTTGTAAGCTATTTAAGTATTCCTTTTTTACAGTCATATTTGTTTTTGTAGTATTCCATTGAAGTGCTTTTATATAAACAGGGAATAGGCAAAATAATGTGAACACCTGTACTTACTTTGAAATGGTTTGTTAATAAGGGGTTGGACCCCCCATTTGCCTGTAACACAGCTGCAATTCTTCTTGGAATACTTGAATATAATGACCTCCAGCGGAATGTTATCCAAATCTTCTATCAGAACCTCTTCTAACTCCTATAGGGAAGAGCGAGGTGGAAATCTGCTATGTAATCTGTTCTCCAATGCCACCCAAACTGGTTCTATAGTGCTCAAGTCTGGGGATTGTGCTGGCCAGGGAAGATGCTGCAGTTCATTTCCATGCTCCTCAAAGCACGATTGTACTGTCCTTGCTGTGCAAATGGGTGCATTATCATCTTGAAAAATGGCATTGTTGTGGAACATCATTTGAGTCATAGGATGCACCTGATCACCTAAAATGTTCAACTACTCTTTGGCCTTTGAGAGTAATGATGGGACCAGCAGAATGCCTTGATATGGTTGCCCATGCCATCACACATCCACCTTCATGCTTAGCCGTTGGAATCAGGCAATCAGTATTGTAAGCTTCTTTTGGGCCTGTTGTAAATAATGTAAACATTAACTTGTCGGAGCAAATGACTTATTTCCAATGATCAGCCCTCCAGGATTTATGCTCTTTTGTGCTTGTTTGTGTTGGTTTTAGTCACTAACGGTTTAGATATAGCAGCTCTACTTTATGGAGTTCTCAATGGATAGTGTCGGTAAATACAGGGTTTAGAAGAAGACCATGGCTGCACTGTGGCTGAGCAGTTAAGACTGCTTTGCACTCACCAGCAGCCTGGGTTCGATCCCGGGCAACTGCAAAGTGAGATTTGTGGTGAACAACATGGCGCTGGGGCGGGTTTTCTCCAAGTCCTCCAGTTTCCCCAGCCAGCATTCCACCAATTGCTCCATTATTTCATCTCACCCTCATTCTGTCATCTATTTCCCTCTCTCATACCACGCATCAGGCTGATTACCCATTAAGGATTCTCTCTCTCACTGATCCATAGATTCCATTTGTCAACCAGCAAAAGGGTTAAGAGGAACAACAATACCCTGACACCATATAGTGGTATTTCTTCTTCATTGAGCTCTGCAGTCAATTAAGCCACAGTAGTTTTGTTTTTTGACATAATGCTTGTTGGTGAACGATAATCTCCATCATTTGGTTTTGATTTTCTCTCACTATTACTTTTACATGAAGTTTTTCCATGTTTTGTGTAGGCTGTAATGACTGTTGAAACAGTTGCTCTTGAACCATTAAATAAGTTGGCTGTCTTGGTTACTATTGCTCCAGCTAATCAAGTCTCCACAATCTGCCCTCTTTAGAACTTTGTCTTTCATTGCAAGTCTACCTGTGCCCTTGAATGCAAATACGAAGTGCACCCTACTTGTAAACAACTGGTACTGATGCCTAGTGAAAAATGAAAATTCATCAATAGCGGCACATGTCTTACCTAAGTTATTGACTGTCAAACACAACCATCCCTTTACTACTACTGTTCACATTATTTTGCCTATCTCCTGTAGCATACACGTCATTCATTGGCTCTTTTAGTTTGTCTCTACTGGTAATTTTTTTTCTAACATTATCTATAACTATACTTTTCTGTGAACATGAGGCATTAAAGTTTGTTGTGAGTATCTTACATAATTCATTCCACTTATCTACGTTTCTAGTATTACAAAAAACAGCATCCCATTCTTCAATAGCTAAGTTTTTTTTTTTGTCAGATTATTTTATATTTTCATTGTCTAAGTTGCTTATGATTCTAATTTATCTGTTTTCCTTATACCAAGTAACAAAAAAAAAAAAAAAAAAAAAGTTGACTAGATGAACATATTAGAAATATGGGTTTCAAATACAGAAGAATTAATATTTTTTATTTTAGATGCAACATGATCTATGATGAAGGAAGTACTGTTTGTAACTCTAGTTGGTTCCTGAATGGCATCTTTTATATTATAAGAATTGAACATTTCTTTCAAATTTTTGGATGATCAGTCACAAAGATCTACATTAATGTTAATATCATCAGTAATAATAACTTTTCTATCTATATATACATGATTGTGTAACATAGTTTCCAGATGTGTAAGGAATTCATCGACAGATGATGAGAGTGATCAATAAATTCCAAATGCAAGTATTTTTTTTAGTTAATTGATGGAAATTAATCATTACTTCACACTGGCTGTATATAGGCTAAGGTTTTTTATAGATAGTCAACATGAAAAATTCAATGCCATGACTGGGATTTGAACCACGGATCTCCTGGTTTCCGTCCAGTAGCTTTAACCCATTGAGCTGCCATGGCCAATGTGCCATCCTGACATTAAATTCTCCATTTGACTCATATATTTCACCGGTAAACCACTAGGGGATCTCGCATCGGAGATACACCGTTTGTGGCGACTTACTATCGTAAGTACTCGAGTCCCAGGCTTCATCAAGTACTTACAATAGTAAGTCGCCACAAACGGTGTATCTCGGATGCGAGAGCCCCTAGTGGTCTACCGGGAAAATATACAAGTCAAATGGAGAATTTAATGTCAGGACAACACGTTGACCATGGTAGCTCAATGGGTTAGAGCAACTGGACGGAAACCAGGAGATCTGTGGTTCAAATCCTGGCCATGGCATTGAATTTTTCATGTTGACTCTATCCATGTGAGTATATTGCCTACATTTGTAGAAATTTTTATTTTAACCATACCATATTATTAATAAACTCCATGTTAACTATAGTTATCTAGCATTGTAATATGGTGCACTTTATTAAATCAATAGGTAGCAATAATCACAAGTTTGTGAACCTCAACTTACAGCTGGAGATCATAAAACAAGTCCTAGAAGGAACATCAGAAATCTAGGAGTGCTTACCTACAATTGGAGCCTAATTGCATTTTTTTTAATAAGATGTTCAGAAGTAGGTTAAAATGCATAACCTCCCTGTGACAATTTTCCATTTCTGATTCTCCTTGTGAAAGCATTAAATAGTTGTCACGTTACTGACCACTATCTGGGCTGTTTATACATTGAATGGATGATTTGAATTGGATTCCTTGTACAGATACAAAATCATTGTAGTTCGTTATATGTGTTTGGAGGAATTTAGCAACAGTGACGTCAAAATTAATCTCAGAAACTATTTGTAGTTGGTTTATTGATACTCGTCACTTACTTGTTTATATTAGATTAGATTGATTTGCGTTCAGTAGGTTCACTTGTAGCCAGAAAAGGCTGTGAACATTGAACATGTCCAAAGGTATAAAGTTTAATAGCATATATATGTACAAAAGTTAACATAAGATACATATTATAGTATACAGGCAATATGAACAACAATATGGAAAACAAAGCAGGGATAATTATATATGATACAAAAAGAAACTCGTTTTAAACCAGCTTTTACTTGGCTTATGCCAGTACGTCTCAACCTTTTTGCAATGGATACCATTCATTGTTATTTATTAAATACATGTACATTAAAAATAAACTTTCAACTTGCATCAAATATTTTTTAGTAATGATTTGTCATTGGAATAGTTAGATACTACTTATAGAGCTACAGAAGCATTATCAGGAGAATTTGTCATTCAGATAATATTGTACAGAATAAAAAGATTTTGAGTAAAGGTACTCTCTAACAGCTTTTTTAAAAGCACCGAAATTATCAACTTTTTCTTTAAGAACATTAGGAAGTGCGCCAAATATTTTGATAGTTTCATAGTGCACACCTTTCTGGAAGCAAGAAAGTTTAGCACTGAGATAATGGATATTTACATTATTTGTTGCAAATAAGGTACGATTGCATACAAAGAATTTTAGGATCGAGAATATATACATGCAAGGAAGCGTTAATATCTTCAATCTTCTAAAAAGATCTTTATAGGAGCATCTGTTGTGGGTGTTAGTAATGATTCTTATAACCATCTTTTGCATAAGAAATATTTTTTTTACTTACTACTGAGTTGCCCCAAAATAATATTCCATATTCCATAATAGAGTTAAAGTATGCGTAATATACTAATTTAAGTGTGTCAATAGAACTCACATTAACCAACTCTCGGATAGCATAACAGGCAGAGCTGAATTTAGGTAAGATATAATTTATGTGAGTTGGAAAGAGATTGAAAATGGAGGCGAATGCCTTTGAAACTAGTCTCTCATTAATATAAACAAGTAAGTGACGAGTATCAATAAACCAACTACAAATAATTTCTGAGATTTGTATAATGTTCTTTTCATACTTGTGTTATGTGCTGCACTGCTCAGTTGCAATGGTTAGTTGTCTACCTCTTACTATGCCCATGATGCTGAATATTATATTTTATAGAGTAGTTAAAGAAATGATCTCTTTCATTAATTTTGCAAGGTGTAACAAATTATTTTTGATTAATGCAGAATTTTTTCATATTTTTTATATTTTTGAAAAAATATTACATTTTTCTCTCTCCCCAACTCTCATCTGAAGCAACTTAACAACATCTGAAATATTTTCAGTTCTCTGTATGTTGATTCATTGAAAAGATGGGGAAGAAAAAAAAAAAGCTTTACCAAGCATTGCATCCCTAATCAATCTTACACCTTTACTAGATTAATCCATTCTATTCGTAGGAAACCATTTGTTTCTACATTTATGCATGTACAGACAAGATATATTTAATGATCATCAAAAACAAACATTGAAGTAAGCAGATTTGTAGTAAGTTATTTAAATCTATGATTTGTAAGGGAAAAGTTTGTAATCTGGTCCAGGACCACTAACTTTGCTCTTTAAAAATAGTATACTTAGAAGCTTGTTGTTTTAGGTTTGTATTTTTTGTATTCCTCAATTAAAGCTTCATGGTTTCATTTTAGGTGCAATGACAAGACAAATGATGGAGACTATCCGTATGAAGAAATCAACATTGGTTACAGAGAAGAAAACCAGGAAAGTGTAGCAAATGTTAGGATATCTAAGCTAAATGGAGAGAAGCAAATAAATCAATCACAAGTGGGAAATCAAGTTAGATCACCCAAACCACCATTACTTCCTAAGCCACAAAATGTCTCTCCAAAATTTGTTGGTTCTAAGCCTGCAGCTCATAAACATTCTAGTCCAGTGAAAAGTGTAGAAGGAAAAGCTAGTGGTGCACCAATTAAAAATAGCAGTGCTTGTAATACCAGTCCAGTCAAAAGAGTGCAACCCGGACTGACAATCCAATTGAAGGCTCCTGTTGCCAGGTTAGAGGAGTTTGACAGTTTTAGTGATACATATAGAGAGGTACCAGTGAGACCACCTCGATCTCCAAAGACTTTAATCTTTAAAGACTCATTCTTAGCATCAGAAACCAGACCACAGTTACCTCTCAAGAAGAAACCTTTTAGCAGTAACACATCAGATGTTATTTATGAAGCATCACAATTAAAATACCAAATACACAAAGAAAAGAGTGCAAGTCTGAACAGGTGTCAAGCACCAGCATTTAGTGAAGCGAGAAATAAAAGCTTCAGTCTTGGAAGGAATAAGATCTCAGATTTCATAGCATTTGCAGCTGAAGAAGAAGGAGCAAGTACAGTACCTGTTCCACCACCAAGAGTAAAAAAGAAATCTACAGGAGAAACATCACCCCTACAAGAACAACCATCCTCTCCTAGAATAGGGCCTCTTAATATTCCTTCTGTATTTGAGCAAGGAGTACCTACCACCACTAATGTAATACCTAATCATAAGCCTCCTATTTATGCAGAGGTTAATTACAGTCAGAAAAAGAATCGTAGACAGGAAGCTAAGAATGTTATTTGTGAATCCATAAATTCTGAAATTTCAGAAGATGAAAATTTTAAATGTAAAGAGGAAATAACCGATGGTCTGTCTTTTGTTGAAGGAAAACTCATTCTGCCAGGAACCAAGCTAGATGTTTCTCTTAAAAATGGTACAACATGCAGCAGTGATTCCTTTGGCTTAGAAGTTGAGAGAGGGGAGGTAGGAATGTTACATAGTAAATCAGAAATGGAGGATAACATTTCAGCTACACAAGAATCAATCAACATATGTGATAAAGAGACTGAAACATTTGATTCGGTTCACTTAGTCAACTTCAATGTGATTGCTCAAAACACAGTACCAAAATCTACTGTCAGTCTTATCATTACAGATAGTGTTACTGATATCAAAGATGTACAAACTCCTGAGGATAAGTGCCTTAATCACAAAGTGCATTCATTAGCTCAAGAGACATCAAATAGTGCAGCTAGTGATATTCCTGTGCAAACAGACATTTCAGATTTCTCTTGTTTAAAAATTAACAACCATGCGGAATCTTCATCATGTACTGCTTTTGCTGTTATAATGCAAGAAAATTGCAGCATTTCAGCTCAACATTCATCATCTGAGACACACGAGGATTCTGTTTCAAGTAAATCAGAGTGGTATTCAGCAAAGTGTTCTCTAAACAAAAGTGTCAGTGAAGTAATGGATCTCTCATATGTAGCCACAGAAGAAAGTAAACCTGTATCACTTCAGACTGTAAATTCTAAAGCTGAAGTGCTCACTGAGAGCAGTTCATTATCCTCTATATGTTATGAAAAGGAAGTTTTGAACAATAATGTTAGGCAAGTTGATGATGTTTCTCAAGTGAGCAATGAGACTGTTGAAACCATAAAAGAAAACATTGATTTAGTTCATATGAAAAACAATGAAAATACTTCAGTCCATATAAGCTATGCAGATTCTAACTTAGATCTTTCAAATGAAGAAGAAAGTTCTTCATGTTGTGCCTTCTCTGATAGCAGAAAGCAAATAGAAACTAAAGAATGCTATAAGATTTTTAAGCGAAGACAGTCGTGGAATAACTACAGGGATGATTCATCTCCAGAAAAAGTTACTTCTTATTGTGCCATGAACAGACATAAATCCAAATCAAGATCTTGGTGGTGTGATGAAGGGGAGCTATCTAGTGGAGCCTTAGCAGATCTGGACAGCTCAGATGCAACACGTCAGAGTTCACTGGAGGAGGTTGATGGTGTTAACAGTGATATAGACAGTGAATCAAGCCCAGCACGAAATAAAATAAGTGGCTGGTTAGGTTCCTTTGGTAAGGGAAAAAAGCGCAAATCAAAACGAAATTCTAGCCAATTTTATTGTGAAAACGAAAAAATGGAGAAGACTGCTGTAGAGAAGAATGAAGTAAATTATAATGAAGAAAATCAGTGTAAGGACAAGTGGGATGTACAAGATACAATTGTGACTGTAATAGAAACTCTAGCAAATGACTCACAAGAGGTGATTGAGGAGCAGGTGGATGGTTTAGTGAATGAATGCTCTGGAAGCAGGCCACCAAGTGGACTGAGTGCTTTGAGTACTATTGATTGTGATGTTGATAGAAAGAGTGATCCACCTCTTTCAGAGGAAAGTTTTGAAATGGAACATCATTCAGAGTCAGAAAATGAGACAGAAGAAGGCTTGATGGATAATTTTAAGGAGAGGCTTTCACTGGAAAAGTCTCATCAAGAAGTTCAGGCTTTCTATAAAGCTCGTGAGTTGATGACTTCAGAAAGAGTTTTTATTGATGTTCTGAAATTATTAACTGAAGATTTCAGAAATGCTGTTGATGAAATTTCAAAAAATCAGAAATCTCTGGTTATACCTGAAACAGAATTGACTAAAATTTTGAGCAACTTACCTCAACTGAGAGCTTTAAATGAAGACCTGCTTCGTGATTTAGAACACAGAATAGAAAACTGGAACTCTATTAAAAAGATTGCTGATGTTATAATTAAAAAAGGACCTTTTTTGAAGCTTTACACATCATACATTCAGAACTTTGAGTCGCAATGCAACTTTCTCGATGAATGTTGCCAAAAATTTCCTCGATTTGCTAGAGTATTGAAAGACTTTGAAGCTTCACCTCGATGTCAGAAACTCACAGTAAAACATTATATGCTGAAGCCTGTACAACGAATACCTCAGTATCGTCTCCTTCTGGATGACTATCTACGTCGTCTCACCCCTGATTCTCCAGATTTCGAGGATACGTGTACAGCACTGAAGATTGTTAGTGATGTAGCAGAGCATGCAAACAGAAGCATAAAGCTTGGGGTGAGTATTTCTGGCATTGTATTCAATTCTTATTTCCTTTCTTTCTAGGGTACTTAGAAAGATGTTCAATAATATTTAAATACATATTAAAACAATACAATAGTTTTGTACAAAAACTTTAGCACTCTGAATGTGAAGTCTGTAGTATTTATTCACTCTGTAGTTAATGCTGAATGGATTGTTTATCATTTTGGCTTATACATCCATGAAGTAGATTGATACATGTCAATGTTGATACCTGTACTGTTTTGTATGATGCTGGATGGCCCTGTTGCCAGGAGTCAATGCATTAGATTTAACTAAATTAATTAGAACTGCACTTCGCTGGTGGGAGATTTTGTCTGTGCAGCATAGGGGGGCAGTGGAGAAAAGCAGATGATGAATAGGATATATTAAGGTCTAACCATTATTAAAGGACATTAATGAAGATCTGTTTTGGAGCATGTATTTTTCACTATGTTTTTGTCTTCTTCATATAAGGTTTGTGTAAAATATTGAATGTCTCCTATATAGTCTGCTACTTGGTTGGAGTAGTCCAGCCTTGGTTAGATCTGTTAATCTATGGCATTGCAAAAGTCTGATTTTATAGGTTCTAACTATAGTGGCTGTTGATTCATTTTGTTGATTCAAAAAAAGATAGTACACATAATGTTACATGCCAGCTTTAAAGATTCATGCAAATCATTTTTAAAAAATTAAATATTTTAACAATGCCTTCTGTATATATTTTAGAGCTACTTACTTTTGTATATAAAAATTATGACAAATTTATGCAAAAACAAAATCGTTATCATTACGGCACTCGTAAAGAATCCAGCATAAAATACCCTATGCATAGACTAACACTGTACAAAAAAACAACCTATTATATGGGTATAAAAATATATAAGTTGCCTCAAAGATTCAAAGAAATAAAGACTTCAAAATTGTTCAATAAAAGTATAAAAGAAATGTTATTAGATAAGACATATTACTCCATACAAGAATTCATGGATGACATAATATTATAATTACTCACAATTTACATTGCATAAATAATACCTTGTATACAATCTACACATTAGAATTTGATTTCTCTTTTATGTTAATTCTTGTTTTATATAAAACCTGACGAGTCACCAGATTACCAGCTTTTTGCTCACAATGTAATCGTTATTTGACAATAAAGATTCTTTTCTATTCTATTTGCTGCAATTTTAGGTTATGTTTTGGTTCTTGGGTGGTTTTGCTAAATTGTTTTTCTTGCACAAATGTTTGAGATTCTTTTTGAATTTGGCTATTTTGTTCTTCATTTAATAAAATTTGGAATTTACAGAAAGCCAATCCAGTCTGAAAATTACATAAAAAATAACAGTTATAATGATTATACATAAGCAGGCGATAAAACAATGAAAAATAAATGCTTCAAATCGGTAGACCAGATCAAAAATGAAAAGAAATCCAATTTCAATAACAGAATCATAAGATCACTTAAAAAGTTATCAGTCATATTCACTAAAGCAGATAAAGGAAATAAATTAGTAGTTTTGGAAAAAGCTGAATCTACAAAGAGGAGGGAAAATGTATTACAGACTGATAATTGCATAAAAGTGGAAACTAACCCACTAAATTTCCTATTGCATCAACTCTACAGATAAAGCTAAAAGAAAATAAAGTAATTAAGAAGAAAGGATTACTCAAAATTAAAATAGATAATCTAACATTACCAAGAATCTATGGTTTACCAAAAATACACAAAACAGGATATGCGATCAGAGCTTTTACCGGCAGCATAAAGGCCCCCCACATATAATTTGGCAAAATGGTTATTAAACAACTTTAATTGTCTCCCGAAGTTTAAAAGTGTACATTTTAAAAACTCTGTAGACTTAGTAGAAAAAAATTAAAGACGAATTTTCATTTGATGTCATTCCCTATTTCCAAGCATACCAAAAGAAAAACTACAGGAGTGTTAAGGAAATGGCTAACTATAATAGAAAGGGTATCAGAGCTAGATGAATATATTTAATTGATCTATGTATTGAGCAAAATTTCTTCAGGTTTAATGGTAAGTACTATGGGCAGAAATCTAAGTGTTATCTATGGGGAATTCACTTTCACCTTTTTTTTAAAAAAAATTTGTTTATAAGTGAGTGAAACATACATAAAAATGGCTTTCTTATGGAACTTCACGGTTTGGTACCAATATGTTGATATCTTTGCAATAATTCCACTTAGACATTTAGACAATGCATTAAAACCACAGTGCATAAAGCATATTAATGTTGAACATTTTTGTTGATTTAATCCATCTTATTTGTCCAAACTTAATAATTAAATGTTTTGCAAAGGAAACTTGCATGCTTATTACTAAATGACAAGTGTTTAAGAAGTGATCAGTTTTGAGCTATTTTAGGCAACACTGCCAACTGCTCACCTGTTACCATTGTAAAAATATCCCTTAGCAGTTTCAAAAATCCTGTATATATTTGTTCATTCCTCATATTAAGAAGAAAATAGTTCATTAGAGCATGTGCCTCAGTCATTACTCCTGACCCTTATAATTAATGTTTGTTTGTTTGTTGTCCTTGTGAATAGCAGTAACCTGTATTCTATACATGTACACATTGATGACATTTTACAGTAAAAAGAAAAATTACTTTATTACTAATTCTGACATCCACATTATCAATAAAGATCCAGATTTGAATTCTATGTACCATCAACTATACATTACCTAATAGGTTGAAGACCTATAGTGATAATGTATCCAAAATTAAGCTAAAGGAATATCCTCTTGATTATTCATTTTCTATACTATTAATGAATTTAACAACACCTAATGTAATATGGAATAAAAAGAAGTATTTCAGAAAGTGGAGTGCCATTGTTACTAAAATTAGGCAAATGAGTCAACCTTGTATATACTTTTCTCCACTTACAGATAGTCATGTGAGTTTATGCAAGGGTTACCTGCTAAATGCACCTTCTTTGAGACAATGTAATAGTTAACTTGTGAGGAAAATATGTAAAAATGGAACTTCATGTTTTTATAAATCATTTTACCAAACTTTTATAATACATTTTACCAAACAAACTTAGGATTCTAAATATGAAGCCTTATAAGTTTTAAGTCCCAGGAAGTAAAACGGAACAACTTTCAGTTTTTCACATTAGTATGCAATGAACAATATGCTCAGCTTCGGTGTAGCAGTCTACCTCAAGTTCAGGAGGTCCAGAGTTTGTATCTCGGTCAGGGTGAGTTATATTCATACTCATTCATATTCATCTTTATTTATCCTTTGTATCTTGTACAAGATAATGGACACATCAAGCACAATATTTACAGAATAACATTAACATAGTAACAGATACAAAATATATCAAATAAATAAATATATATAATAGTAATTACAAGAAATACATAACATAATTTAAGAAAACAAATATATATATAAAAGAGCATACAAAATATATCCTATTGCAGAAAAGAGAACTAATTAACTAAAAGCTCTTGTACAGAATAAAAACATTCAACTAAGAATTTATAGTAATTTGATTTTGAAAGCCTTTATTTTGTCTGTTTTATATGAAGTGGCAACTTGTTATACAGTTGTATACCATTACAGATAAAGGAATGTTTGAACAGGGTCGTACTGTGACTAATAATTGATAGATTTGAGCTTCCTCTTGTGTCATGTTTCTGTCATTTAGCAAGTCTTAAAATTACTTATATTAGCTTTAACCTTTAAAAGAATATATATATATATATATATATATATATATATATATATATATATATATATACAAACATGGAAGTGTCATAATTTTAAGATCTTCAAACTATACTCTACAGCTCACATATGCGGGTTGCTTAATTATTTGTGTAATTCTTTTTTGCATTCAGAACACTTTATCAGACATCAGATGCCATAATTTAAAAGGATATGAAAGTATGCAAAATATGCTACTCTAACTGCATTTGTGTCTGTTACTTTTAATGTTTTTATAGCATAAATTTGCTTACTTAATCTCTTGATTAGATCTTCAGTGTGTACAGTCCAATCCAAGTTTTATTTCAACCAGATGCCTAAAAATTTAGTGTCTGTTACATAAATGATTTTTAGATTTTAGACGAAAATCTAATTACACAGAAAATGAAGCTAGTTACAGTGGAGTACCAAACACTACACAAATAAAAATATTTAGTAAATATTCTCCACAATATTTATTAAATATAATATTTATATTTACTAAATATAATATTTAGAATATTTAGGAGAATATTTACTAAATATTTTTATTTGTGTAGAAAATCTGTAAACTTATAATACCTCTGTGTTATGCTGAAAACCTATTGCTACTGTTTTATTCTTTATTTATAATTAATTTATTTTGAGTAAATCATGGTGCAATTGTTTCATTTATTATTTTCCATATTCTGAATTATATGACCTTTGTCATTTCTGGTAATAAGTATATTTGTGTCATCTGTAAAGACTGTGAATTTAACATTATCACTTTCTATATTATGGGTTATATTATTTATAGAGTAAGGGCGGGGATTGTCGGATACCATTTTCATTTTTGAGAATTGTGAATTATATGAGCCCGCACTAAGGACATATTTTACGTCAATGTGCTGTTCATACAGTGCTCTTGTTATGCTCTTGTTATGATGATAGCATGTAGGACATACGGACTACATGAGGTTGAAAGGAAAATGAGCAAAATGTTTACATCCTGCTAAAGGTAGGTAATGTCTGATACTATCCGAGATTACCTGCCAGATTTAAGTTAGGCTTCATAAATAAAACCAAATCACAATTTGACAAGAAAATCTTAATCACAAAGAACTTTCAACACATGGCTAAACATTTAAACATTGTTCGAACTTTGATACAGTATTAGAAATTGGAATATAATCTTTTGAAACCCTTAGAAGATAAAAGGCTTAAAATACATAGATATTAAGATATCTGAAACTGTTTTTCTGTGTTCACAATAATCACAAACAAAGGTCTCTTTTTCTGCACCTGAGCATTCCTTGTGACACCATTCTTCACATGTGATGCACTGAATCCATTCTTCCCCTTGATGATCATCGGAGAACTTCCCTTTGCAATACATGCATTCTTCATCTTGTGTAGTGACATCTGTTCGTTTATCTGTATTCTTGCTGGATTTATATTCTGTCTTGCTGTTTCTGTGAAGCTTTTGAAGGTAGTTCCTTCGCATTTTGTTCTTTCTGGGAATTTACAAGTGTCTTTTTGTAGGGAGATGCTGTTATCAGCTATGCTGAGCTTTTAGGCCTGCCTTGGTTTGATTTTGTAATTTTCAGTGATGGAATGGGAGATATATGCTCAGGAAGTACTGTAGCTGTTGATTGACTGCTGGATGGGAAGGTACTGGTGCTGGGTTGTGGACTGGATGAAGTTTGAGCTCTGGAAGGAGGTGGAGTATTGTTCGTGAGTGAAACCTGGGCTGGCACAGTTGCTGTTTCATTTTCCTTTCCGACTTCTTGAAATCACAGGATATAAACCTGATGCCTGAAATCTGCCAGCTGCTATTTTGCCTGATTGTACCTGAAGATAAGCATTCTCTAAAAGTTTGCAAACTTTGTAGTGAGTTACTCCTCTTATGTTTTGGAACTGCCAACGTCTAATCTCCTCACCATAATAGCACTTCAGTGGCTCCATGAAAGTCTTATCTAATGTTTGAAGCTTGTGGATGCTGTGAGGGGGTAAGGAAACGATGGACACATGGTGATTTCTTGCTACTTCAATAAGCCCAGTGTTTCTGGTGTGGATGAAGTGTCCATCTAGTATTAAAATCACTGGATCTGTTTCTGATGGGTTTGTGCATTTGCTGAAATGCTCAAACCATTCCATGAAAGCTTCAGCATTTATCCAACCAGACTGTTGACATCTGAAGATGGATCCTGCCAGAGCTCCTCGCACCAAAAGATGGCTACAATTCTACCTCAGGAAGATTATTAATGGTGGAACAAATATTCCACTAGCACTCATGCAAAATACTGCAGTTATTAAAGAGCCCCTTTCTGCTGCAATTAGACTGCCTATTTGACGTTTGCCTTTTAGGGCAATAATTTTTGGCTGCTTGTTCTGAACTACAGAGAGTCCAGTTTCATCTACATTAAAAATGCGTGTTGGTGGAAAACAATAACTGGCCATTTATTCTTCATAAATGTCCAAAAATTTTCTGTCTTTTTCTTTGTTGAACCCTTTTACTCTAGCAACAGAAGCTCCTGTTGGCTGACGTAGGGATAACCTGGATGCATGTCTTTTCATAAAGCGTTTAAAGCAGTCCTTGCCAGCTGCTACTTTGATCTCAGAGATGTTATTTGGAATATTATTCCGGACAGCAAGCTGATAAGCTAGGCATATTACGTCACTTCTAGTGAAACCAAAGTACCTTTTTTCCATAATTAAAAGATAGTCAACTAACTTTTCTTCGATTTCAGGAGGGAAAATTGGTTTCTTGTCTAATTTTGACCCTATAGCAATTGCAGGTTAAGAACCTGAACAAACATAATCGCAAAGTGTCAAACGAGGAACATTGAACTTCTTGGAAGCTACCAAGTACCCCATTTCTTTTCTGCACACTGCATTCACTGCTGCAGTCATGTTGCTAGAATCCCATGACTTCAACCCTTTCTTAGTTTGGCCGGTCATCTAGAAGGGAAATAAATAAGTTGTATTAAACATTCAGTTATTATGTATTCAAATTTAAATTAATAAGTAATTAATAAAATGCATGTAAATGATAAACTATACTTTAATTTATTGTATGACTTGCATTTTAAAGTTAACTATTTGGGTGCTAAAAGTGTTTTGAAAGGGCGGTTCTACTGTGGGAGGTAATGTCGGATACTATTTGACATTACCCACATTCACAGCATTCATTCATTTTCCATTTGCTCCCTCACATTTCAATGCAACCTCTGCGTCACATATAGTGATAGATAGTACAACATACACGCTTTGCAATATAATGTGAGTAAATTACTTTGCTATGATTATATCACTAGAATCAAGAAATGTTAACTTACCGTTAAAAATTCTGCTATCGACAGATTCAGTTTTCTCGATGTAGCATCCACAAAACAACATAACTCAATATGGCTACCGCTGTTAAAGCCCTCCTTTAGCTCAGTAAAGATGCTCCGGCTGCTTAACCGTAGATGTTAATGGTATCCAACATATCAGCCTATTCGACATTCCCCACCCCTACTCTGTATACTATAAATAAGAGGCAGCCTATGATAGACCTTTGAGGAACCCCACATTTAACAGTTTTTATTTATGAGCATTGATTTTGAGGTGTAGTTTTATTTGTATTAGGTGATCAGCCCAATGATATTTGCATCTAAAAATTCTAATTCTACCATTTGTTTTCTAACGTTTAAATACAAGGCAAACCATTTATTTACAATTCCTCTGATACCATATGAATATAGTTTACATAGATAATAACAATATATCATGGCTGACCTAGTCAAATGCTTTAGATAAGTCTAAACATAGGCCAATGCAAGACTTGGTTTTACTATACATACTGGAGTAAACTTTATCTAGAAATTGAATAAAGGCTGTGTCTTTTCATCTCTCTTTGTGAAAACCATGTTGATGATCTAGAAAAGTGCATGTGCGTGTGCATGTGCATGCATTATGCACAGGAATTGACAACTAAGTCAGGACATATCTTCAAAGCTTGCCATGATTCTAGATGTTCCATATTCATAATTTCTTCTCTGGTACACAGTTGGCAGTAAGGTGAGCTTGAAAGGCCAATCCTATAAAGATGGTTATTCAGACAATCATCCATTTATGAGACCAAAGATGGCAACAGCTGATTTTCTTGGTAGTTTTGGAATTATTTTAGTTCTGCAATTTGTAGCCATTTTGAGTTTTTATTTTCTGTATATATATATATATATATAATATATATATATATATATATATATATATATATATATATATATATATATATATATATAATATATATATATACAGTGCATTTGATTGATTCATAAGAAGATTTTATAGTAGTTTTGTTTAATTTTGGTTCCTTTCTTTGCCAAAAAGTCTATTTTTTCATTACCATCTTCTCCACAATGAGATGGAAAAATATTGCAAAATATTGTTTATGTAAAGGGGTTGTTAATCTTATGAGCATAATTTTCTCAGGATTTTAGTAAATGTTGATATTAGAGAGATTGATCTGTAGTGTACAACTTCTATTCTTGACCCTTATTTGAACAGCGGTTTTATTTTTAAAATCTTTAGGCAGTTCGAAAACTTACCAGTACTGAACGAAAGATTTATTAGGTATGTTAAAGGCTCCTAATATGTACACCACATTTTTTAATTATAAAACTGGAAAGCTGATCTAATCTATGCCACTTGATATTTTATTACTGAGACTTGATTTCAGAATTGACCTCATTAACATTGGTAGGCAAAAGGAACAAAGAGAAAGGCAGAAATGGTGCATGTTTAAACTCATTCATTTTGTAATTCTGGCTAAGCCTTGAATTGCTTGTTTTACTGAAGTAGGTATTAAAAGAATTACCCACAGCATTTGCATCCGAAAATAGTTTACCCTTATATTGAATTGATTGGATATTGTAGAGTTCATTTTGTTTGCCCATATCACCTTTAATAATGTGCCAAATTGATTTAAATGAAATGAAATGTATAGTGTTTAACGCCCACTTTTACTACATACGGCACCACAGGCGATGACACCAATGATACATGAGATGAAGATGGAGCACCGGTGGAATGAGATGGCGGGGGAAACCGGAGATCCTGGAGAAAACCCGCCCCAGCGTCGTGTTGTCCACCACAAATCTCACTTTGCGGTCGCCTGGGATCGAACCCGGGCCACCTTGGTGAGAGCCAAGTGGTCTACCCACTGAGCCACAGCGCGGCCCAAATTGATTTAGATTTACTGATAGCCTTACATATTCGCTTATTATTGAATAGCCTTTTGTGATTTTGTTATATATTTTCTTACAGTTTTGCAAATACATCATAAAATCTTTGTTTTATCGTTCTTGTTTACATATTTATTTAAGAATCTCAGTCTCTTACTTGATTTTAATATTCCAGAGTAATCCAGTTTTTGCTTAACCTTTTAACATAAATGTTAACTTTTTTTATGGAGAATTGCAACAATAAAGTAGTGGATGATAATCTTTACACATTCTTCAGAAGCACTGTCAACCTCTTTCAGTTTGTACATATCATCCCACAGTTCCCTAACAACAAAAAGTTTCAAGTAATTGATATTTTCCTGAATGATTACCCTGACTACTTTGCATACATTTTTATTAAATACAGCATTGTGAAACTTTTAAAATTTTTGTTTAAGACAAATTAGTTGTCCAAAATGATTGGAACAGCCAGTTTCTAGCACTGACACAGTGTACTGAAATACATAAGTATTTAGGATTATTTGGTCAATAGCAGTTTCAGCACTTGTTTCATACTCTGGTACGTTCATTTATTACAACATGAAGGCCATAAGCATTTAACAAGTTGAAAATCTGTTTCCTTTCCTTACTATCTTTTAAGAAATTAATTTTGAGTCCCCTGTTATAACCTGAGTCTAAGATTTGAAAATTTCTAGAATTATTCCCAATTTTTTTTAGGAATAATTGGAAATCACTACCTGGATTCGTGTACACATAGATTATCAATGCCTTATCAATTAATTTTACAATACTAACTTCAAAATGTTGCTCCAGATATCAGTGCTTAAATATTGTGACCTTTCTGAAACTAATGAGATTTAACATATATACACATCCCCCCATTTTTCATGATTTGTCTACAGAAACTACTTGATAGTGAAAAATTTGCTATGTTGAAACAGCTCATCTCTTCTTTCTTGAACCAATGTTATCTGGATAAGGTTTTTTGTGGATTTTTTTCCCTTACCCTGAAAAATGAATGTCGGCTATAACTCTTTAGCTCTATGGACCCTGAGCTCATTTGAGCATCATTACACCAATTTCATTCATCAGCCTATATGACTTACATTGGAGTATGTTATTTGAAAAAGAAAAAGAAAAGGAAAGAACAATATTGTGACATATTAGCTGTTGTGCAAGGTTATCAGGAGTCTGGTGCTGGGCAACTGGAACTGTAAACAAATAATATATTTGCCCAGTGCAAACACAAAAGTGCTACTGCCAGATAACTAGAACCTTCTCAATGTTTTTTCGTTCATGAATTTTGAAACTGTGCAGAAACTTCCTATGGCTATATAAGCAAGCTTTTTCACAGGTTCAGGAAGTTCTAGCGGAGTGAGTATCCAAGTAAATTAGTGAGTGAACCAGTCAGCGGGTGTGTTTCTGGTCTGAAAAAAACTGCTGTTCTCTGATCAAGTTTGTGATGAGTGTGATAACCTTCAGTGAATGCTGTTACTGCAAGGGATTTGAGATATCTTGTATTTGACTCCCCAACAAGTGAACCATCTGGAAGAAGAGCGGTATTCATTACACTGCTACATCATAGAAGAAACTGAAGTGAAAGTAAAAACTAAGTAAAGTGACATTGAACATTGGAAGTAATTCCCATTAGTGAAATGACAGAATAAGCTAAGCAAACATTCAGTGAAGGTTGAACTAGATTAAGTGACAATGAAAATGAGTAAAAGTGACAGTTCTAAAAACTGAATGAAATCTCTATATATCCACCATTTTGTCAATGTGGATTTCAATAGTTACTCAAAATCATGCAATAGAGACTTTGTAATAGAAAACATGCAATTAATAAAAGAAATACCATTCCTTATTCATATTAAGATCAGAGCTTGATCATAAAACTTTCCGTAACTCTGAGGAGTGCTTATTTAATTAATAAGTGAAATTGATAAGTTTTTCAATTTGTAAATTATTTCTATAAATGTTTTTTGCATAATTAATAGATAGAGTAGCTTTGACAATAACAAATACTGGTTAAGAAGGTTGTCACATCTTCTTCTTCTTCTTCTTCTTCTTCTTCTTCTTCTTCTTCTTTGTCTTCGTCTTCGTCTTCGTCTTTGTCTTCTTCTTTTTGTATTTTTTTTATTTGATTTGTGAAGTTTCTTTGTTTTCCAATTCGTAAATTGAATGACCCAGGGTACATATGTAATATGTGTACTTCATAATTGGATTTTTCTAAAACATTGAAAACATATTTCAGTATATTAGAATTTAGTAATTTAAATATTTTGGTTGGTTGTGTGCTTATAAAAGATGTTAAATGAAAGTTAAGGAATGTTCCTAACAGTTATATTTTGAGACGTAATAGTGCTTAACAATGATAAGGATGGTCTATAAAATTAATATCTTCTGAGAGATGTTTACAGTGAAATAGCTATTGAAAATAACTACTTTCTTCTAATTGAAGCTTGCAATAGACAAACAGAAAAGAAGAGGTTGAAACAATTATTAAATATAGCCTCAGCAAATGTTTATCGATTTTAAATGTTAGTTTAATTTGAGGAATGTTAGAATGGTTATTTAATGAAATATTAATGTAATACATGATAAAATAAAAGAGATGTGCAGTGAAGGGAATGGAATACACTAAGCTCTTGCTAATCTGGCCATTCTCTGCAGATATGGGTGCCGGATTAGCAGAAATGCGGGATTATTGATTGGGTAATGTTTGGCTATACATAGTACTTTATTAGTCCAAAGATAGGTACATTAATTTGTATACAAAAACTTATACATTTGGTGTGTACATACACTATCACTCAATATGAAACATGTCCCGAATTTGTAGTTACCGCAATGTATAATGATGTAATGGATAATGTATAATGGTAATGTATAATCATCGATCCAAGACCACAACTTGTGGACTAAACATTAAAGCTCTTGGACTGTAGCTAGGCTGATGAAAGCACTACAAAAAAGACACAAAATACAGAAAAATTTACACCAAATTGGCTTCACAACCCAAAAACTAAGGAACTTCATGAAAGTGCAGTTGATTAAAAGATGATATTATTTAGAAACTCTTTCTCCTCTCTAGGAATTCTAATAGGGAATTTATTTCTAAATAAAGTCTTGCTATATTTTGACTGTGTGTTTCTCTTAGCATTAAATGAAAGTTTTCTTAAATATTCCATTCCTTTAATGTATCAAATCTTTTCCTCCAAATCATCGTTATGATTTATTATTATTATTATTATTATTATTATTATTATTATTATTATTATTATTATTATTATTATTATTATTATTATTATTATTATTATTATTATTATTATTATTATTATTATTATTGTTATTGTTATTATTATTGTTATTGCTATTGCTATTGTTATTGTTATTATTATTATTATTATTATTATTATTATTATTATTATTATTATTATTATTATTATTATTATTGTTATTGCTATTGCTATTGTTATTGTTATTATTATTATTATTATTGTTGTTATTGTTGTTATTGTTGTTATTGTTGTTATTGTTGTTATTGTTATTGTTGTTATTGTTATTATTGTTATTATTATTATTGTTATTGTTATTATTATTGTTATTGTTGTTATTATTATTATTATTATTATTATTATTATTATTATTATTATTATTGTTATTATTATTATTGTTATTATTGTTATTGTTATTGTTATTATTATTATTATTATTATTATTATTATTATTATTATTATTATTATTATTATTATTATTATTATTATTATTATTATTATTATTATTATTACTGGCATATTCTCTTTAATAATTAATTTACTCAGGTTCTTTAGGGCAGTTAAGTTTGTGTACTTGAATATGAAATAGATTACATGTTTTTCTTAATTGTATAAATACAAATAATGCATTTGATGTTAGTTTTATTTTCATTTAGTAACATAGTACTGTGTCAAACATTCTGTTTAGTATTGGATTAAGTGATACAGAGCGTCTGATAATTTTTTTTTTCTTTCTTTCTTTCATTTTTTTTAATGTGAAGGATCATCTAAGAAAATTGCTGCAGTTACAGTCACAACTTGGTAACTATGAGATAATTAAGCCAGGAAGACTATTTGTAAAAGATGGAGAATTGTTCAAATTATCAAGAAAGGGAAGACAACCAAGATACTTCATTTTGGTAAGTTTAAATATCATGCGCAATAACAACTGAAGCAGAAAGCTGATCTAAATCAATGTTTTGCATGGTCTTCCAGAGAGGGCAAAAACTTTAATGAATGATAATTTTTGTTCAAACTTCCTGTTAAAGAAAATATGTGTGATTTTTACTCCACTTGCTGTAAGTCATATATTTAGTAGAAGAATTTATTTAGACATTTGCATGTTAAAACAAAGAAGCTAGGAGAAAAGCTGTGTCAACTTTGTTATGAATTCAGAATATTAACCAATGGATTATCTATCAATATATTAAAACCAATATATTTCACATACGTACATCCAGTTGACATTTATGGAATCATTCTTTGGGGCTCAGTATCTAAATTTATAACTGCATACAAAATGCAAAAGAGAATATTGAAAATAATTAAAAAGATTACCCTAAAAACCATTATTTCATGAGCTCAGTATATTTTCTATTCCTATTATTTACATTTATGAAGTAATATTTTTTTATATATAAGCTACTATTTAGAGTTAATTCAGATTGTCATACATATAATAGCAGTAACAATAAATTATCTTCTCCTTGGTATAAGTTCAAACTTAATCTCACCCAAGAGTATTATTTTATATATTTCCAGATAAGATAAAGCTTTATGCAACAGTAAATTTAAAATTACTCTAAAGAACATACTGAAAACAGTGCCTTTAACAACAAGATTTTCAGGCAGTAATATTAATGTATAATTGTGAACTTTGCAAGAGCATATCTGCTCTATTTGTACTAGGGGCATTCAAAAATGATTGGCACTACAAGTTTCTTTTTGTTTACAGGAACCATTTATTGAACAAACTCTTTCAGGTAACATTACAGGTATTCCCCGCCAATCTCTATGCACTTGTTCAATCGTTCTGGCACCTTTTGAATTTGCGTAGCAAACCATTCTTTGGGGGTATCCCAGCGCCACTGATGGACAAGTGCATGAATTTCGTCATTAGTGGTGAACTTCTTACCTCGCATGACCTCTTTTATCGAGTCTAATAGGTCATAGTCACTAGGAGCCAAATTGGGTGAATATGGAGGATGTGGCAGCACAATAAACCCTAGTGTACGAATGGTGGCCATGGTCTGGCGACTGGCATGTGGTCGTACATTGTCTTGTTGGAAAAGAACATCATGACCCCATTTTTGATGGTATTGTTGAATGCGTCAGAGTTGTTGCAGTGAGTTGGAGTACCACTCACTGTTGATGGTCATATTGGGAGGAAGCCAATCCACCAGCAGTATCCCTTCCTGATCCCAGAACACAGTTGCCATGTGTTTCCGAATGAATAGTCCTGGCCGTGACTTCTTGTGACGAGGGCTGGCAGCATGCTTCCATACACCTGCGTTTCTTTTCCAGAGTCTCAAGGAAAAACCATGACTCGTCGATGGTGACCAGTTTTGCAAAGAATTCCTCTGGATCTCTACTATACTGTTGCAGCAAATGTTGGCATACCTCCACATGCTTCTGTTTCTGTACATTGGTAAGGGTATGTGGCACCCATTGTGCATACACCTTTTTCATCAAATTTTCATGGATTATGGTGTGGAAGGTTCCCCGTGATAGACCTGTTGACTGCAGTAATTCATCAAATGTGATTCGCCTGTTCTCCAATATCAGGTCATTGACAAGCTGGGTATTATTTGGTTTGTGTGCAGCTGCTGGACGCTCAGTGTTTTTGAGTTTTTCAGCACAGTCCCTGCCGTCTTTGAACTCAGACACCCAACGGAACACGGACCTGCGACTTTGTGCAGACTCCCCACATATGGCCACCAACCTCTTGTGGATGTCTGAAGCAGTCATTCCTTCTCTCCAGAGATACCACAAAGTCCATCTTTGCCCTTGCTTATCTGCTTCCATGTTGTTTCACTGATGTCCACAAGTGTACTCACAAGATGATACAATTGCTACTCCAGTGCGCCATCTATGGGAAGTAGCAACGTCATCTGGCGGTAGGAGAAAGTACTATCGCCTATCTTCACCCATACATTGACACATATTTTAAACTGCTACTTTGCAGGAGTTACAGGGATAGTACCAATCATTATTGAACAAACTAAATATATAACTGTTATTAACTGGTTCATTGTGTAGAAATAAGTATGATGAAGCCATTGCTGCTGCAGCAGCATTTTGCCCATTCATTTCACACTTCAGAACCGTAAAAATGAAATCAAAATTCATGGCTGGCAGAAAATTAAATGTTTATTTACTACATAAAAGCGGATATTGCATACAGTGGTAAAACATAATAAAACTTTAAATAATTATTATTAGAATCAATAGTAAGTATTAGGACAATTTTCCTAGAAAAATTAAGGAATTTAAGTTATGCAGACGACAACAGACACTAGTTGGAGAGAGGTTGAAAATGGAGGCAATGGCTTCTGAAACTAGTCACTCGATAATATAAAAAAGTGTAAGTGACGAAGTGTCAATAAACCGACTACAAATGGTTCTTCCAGGATTAAGTTAATTTGCCCACATTATAAACATTTCAATTTTGTTCCTGTGCAAACGATGCTGAGTAATCATTTATGTAAACAAATTCATTCTCATGTTCATTATCATTTCATGTATAACTTACATTTGTTTTTAATAATAGTGATTCGCGGCAGGAACTAACTTAGCCATGCAAATTAATTGTTTTCTCACACTGGCCGTGTGTAGGGAGAGGTTTGCTAAGGTAGAGTCACATTGAGCCGGTATTTGAACCACGGTGAGTGAGGAGAGGTTGGAGGGGCAGAATGCATTGCTGGTTACCATGGCTACGGATTTGATTCATAGAAGCCGTATATTCTGCACTAACTCGTGCTGCCAACAAAATACAGGAGCGTCTTCCTACTTTTTCATTTATTTGAAAATAAATTTTTTGGTAGAAGTGGTAACCTGCTTGAAGCGAGCCCCGTGTGTCATGTGCTACTGCTTATTATAAATTTGCATCCTGTGTAAAATTTTATGTGTTCAGTGATTGTCTGATATGTGAATGTTTAATTTTTCATATTTAAGGGATTTACAATGAATCCAAAACCCGACTTGGTGAGTCTCCAAACACCCTTTTTTTTTATGGAAAAATGATGACAAATGCGTCGTGGTAAATGTCAGTAGGCCAACATCAGTGCTATGTTTAGAAACACTTTGTGGCAGAGCATCTTAAAATACACCAGGAAATTTAAGACTCGTGGTATGAGGAACATAATTGTGTTGGATTGAAGGATCTGAGAAAAACCACTAACCAAATTGCAGATGCTCTTCAGGAAAGCTCATGTCTATATATTATAAAATACAATGAGAACTTTAAGCTTAAGAGGCTTTCCATGCAATATCCCATTAGGGAAGTAGACAAGAAATGACATTTTGTGGACATAATGAAAGCGAGGACTCTTTAAATAAAGGTAATTTTAAGGAACTTTTGGATTCATATACAGATGGAAGCCCCATTGAAATTCAAACCCTCTATTCCAGTATAAAATCTGGTTTTGCGATGCTGATTTTGCAAATTTAGGTTAGCCAATTTTCCGAGTCAGCTAATCAATTCGCCCAGAGTCGCGCCTGCCGGTTGCTCTAACCACTGAACTACCATGGTAATGTACTAAAACAACATTAAATTCTCCAACTGACTTACATTTATCCTGGTAAACCATTAGGAGTTTTCATTTAAATATGGGACAACTGCCTTAATGACTTAAAATGTGTTGGAGAAACTTTCTTTTGTGCGACGCAAGAATATTTTCTAAGTCCAAAGATGCACGTATATGCATGCGCAAGCAGACGACCAGCCAGTTATCGTGTTGCAACCAACATGAGAAAGATATGTAAAACTTGTAGCCAACCTCTGCAAAAATGCCTCAGACGTAGGTGATGCAATCCTGTGCAAAGAAAAATGGTTTGAGCAGGCTAAGTTATCGCACGGTCAGATTTTGTTACTCATGCACTGCTTTGCACATAAACAATCCTACGACACAACGATATGACACGACACGGTGCTCAGTAGGAAATACATGTATGAGCTCACGGAGCGTATGAGACTGGTTCAGCTACTGCCGTGAAGTGTGCATATCAAATGACACCAAGTATACTGCAAAGGGGGAATTTGGCGGTCCTGGCCACGTCGTTCAAATTGATGAATGCAAAATAGGACAGCGCAAGTTTTCATCGTGGGCGCGTCATAGAGGGCAACTGGATCTTGGGAATGATTGACGTGGAAACGAATGAGGTGTGGATGACGATATGCCCCAACAACAGGAGGGGTGCAAATACGCTCTACAGTCTAATTGCAGCGCCCATGATAAAACTTGCATCGTCCTATTTTGCATCGTCGATTTGAACGACGTGACTGGGACTGCCAATTTTCCCCCGTGCAGTATACTTGGTGTCATTTGACATCGTGCACACTTTGCGGCAGTAGCCGAACCAATCTGATACAGTCCGCGAACTCATACATGTATTTCCTACAGAGTACTCCATTAGCGTCATGTTGTAGGATTATTTATGTGCAAAGCAGTGCATAAGTAACAAAATTTGATAGGGTGATAACTTAGCCTGCTCAAAACCATGTTAGTGTTTAGTTAGCTATGTGGTGCAATTTAGGTACTACATTTGTGTTAGTCTGCTAGATAGTGTAATTTCGGGATAAGTAAGACTGTTGGCAGCATTGCATTCAGTGGAGAAACAAGCATAGTGTGGCTGCACTGAATTCTTCAATATGGCTACATTATGCAGTAAGCAAATAAACGAGCAGTTAATAACGTTGAAAAATGCCCTCCAATACGAAATAGCACTAAAAAGTAAAGAAACTATATTAAAAATCATGGTTGTATATAAAAACATCAAAAAATGTGAAGGAATATGCCACGTTGCATATTAGAAAAAAGAGCCAAATGTGTTAGGACTTTTAAGTCCTGGACTTTATAGATCAGACACTATTAGATCACTTAGTAGTAACAAAGTTTCGTGTATAAGCCAATTGGCATAAAACTGGTTATAGTGTTCTGTGAGAAGATTGTGAGAATCAATTGGTTATAGAATTGAACATTTATAGTGTGAATATTATAGTTCTGCCTATTAAGTTATCAAATTGTCATCAGAAATCTCTAACAAATTTATCCTGTGTAAACAAACATTGTATTTAAGACATATTGAATCATACTAATAAGATTAAAACTTCACTTACATTACTATTAAACCAGGAATGTTTTCGGGACTGTCCCAGTTCCTATTTTTAATAATGACATGAGTGGAATTTTAAATTTTAAAGTCTTTTAATATGAATTAGCTCCACTTTTAACAAGTTGTCTTTATTATGAGTTTACCAAACATTGATGTAACCTATTTTTATATTACAGCTGAATGACTGCCTTCTGTACACATCTTATTATGGCTCAGGACCATCTTCAGGGCTTAAAGTTAATAATGAACTACCATTAGATGGAATGAAGGTTACAATGCCACAAGCAGAAGATTACCATAATGAATTCAGTATTATCAGCATTAAACGTAGTTTCACACTTGCTGCTCAGTAAGTATTGCTTAGTGATATTTAAGTGCATTACACTGTTATTAATGAAAATCTCAAGTTATCTTGCAAGAAATTAATCATTTCACTCAAACGGGAACGTATCTTAACCGTTTTCCTGTGTCATTGATGCACAATAAGAGACCCATGTTACAAAATCGAACTGCTGTTTCCAATTTCAAGTATGCTAAAACGAGTTAGGAATATCATGGAACATATAGGGAACATAATATGGTACCTACTGTAGGGGGGGAGGAGGAGGAGGAGGATATTTACTTTCCAAGCATAAGCAGTGTAAGAAAACCAGATTATAGCCTTGTAATGGGAGCTAGTGACTTGAACAAGGTGATCTACGACACAGTCCACTAGTTTTAATTAGTTTGCAGTCAGAAAAAAATGAATGAGAATATTATTAAAGAATATAAGAAAAATACAGCATCTTTCTGGTTAAACTGTTGTGGGAAGAAGCTTTTTTCTTTCTTTAACATTCATTGCGTTTTAGTTTTATATCAGTGGGACAGTTACATACTTGTAGAAAACAAGTGACAGCCACACTCTTAAATCCCATTGAGTGTAAAAAATATATGTATGATAAAGTATTTACTCATTCGGTAGAAACAAGAGCAAAGTAAAACATAATTTATGAAGGTTTGAAACCCTGGACTTCTATGTATGCTGTGCATTCAACCTTGCTTAAAAACATATGTTTCAAATTATTTTCATTTCATATGCATTCGTAAAGGAGGGAAAAGGGGGAAAGAAGAAGAAGGGGAAGAGGAAGGAGAAAGTGACAGCAAGATTTAGGGAAACTGTTGGAGAGCAGCTGTTAAACTATCACCCTTCCTGTTCTTATCAGATTGGTTTATCTCCGTTTCTGTCTTACCAGATTAGTTTTGAGCATGAGATGAGAGAAAAAGGACTTCTATCTTTTCTGGAGGAGGCACATATTAAATTGTTTATAATCTATTAGTCCATTGAATCGTTTATACACTATCGCCCATCACACATGCCCACCATTATTTTGTGTACTACAGTAGATTATAGGCAGTTTTGGGGCCTTAAGTTTCAAGGGCGATATTTAAGCTGCAAATTTAATTGTGAAGACAAAATTCGCAAAAATTTGTTAAAAAAAAAAGACTTGGAAATACGAGGCATTTTTTTTCTCTGCTTTGCAAATGATTGTGCTCTACTTTTGGATTTGTGGACAAGTTGTGACACCAAATCTTAACTGTATTCCTCAGAGAAAACCATTCAACTTTTTCAAATTTCCTCTGGCACCACTAGAAAACTAATATTTGGAAAGAAATTTCTTCTGAAAGTGTGAACCTCTTCATCGTTGTCTAATTGAAATTGTGGTAGGTAATGAAAGCATTCCTTTTTGGGTTTTTCTGTGGGAGATATTAAAAAAATAAGTTATTTGTTCATTACAGGCCTGGGGTTTGATGGCCTTAAATGCTAGAAAAATAAGATACAGAATAACTCTGAAATACAGTGGTAATAAATGTTGATTTATAGATTAATAAATATACCCCTGAATAAAGAAGAATTTAATAAAGAATATAAACATATTATTAATACTGCTTTAATTAATGGTTTTAATAAAGATTTTATACAAAAGAAGATTGAAAAATTTAAATATCAAAAAACTGTTAATGATATTTCTATCCTTAAAAAATAAAAGACGATTATAATTTAAAAAAATTTACTTACCGTCCTTGGGTTAATAAACATTTTTAAATTTTTTTTTAAAGAAGTTGGTATAACTTTAGTTCCTCAAAATAAATATAGTATTAAAAATGTACTACATTTTTCTAAAAAAGATAAAATTCCTAATAATACAAAATCTGGTATTTATCAATTTAATTGTTTAGATTTTGATCAGGTTTATATTGGCAAGACGAAACGTTATTTGGAAACCAGAACGAAAGAACATTTTGGTAACATTAAGTATAAACAAACTAATAAATTGGCCGTAGCAGATAATTTTTGGTCTTTTAACCATGAAATAAATCCTGAAGTGAAATTATTAAAACAGTTAAATGGTCCGATAGATTTAATAGTGTGGGAAAAGATATTTTTTTAAAAAAATAAACATCGCGTAATGAATTTTGAAATACCAGCAGTTGATTTTATTTTTAGGTTTGTTTCGTTTTCAGATGTTGGTAATAATAAAAAAACATATGAAAAGGCATGGTAACCGGTATTCTTGACAACGGAGTTTATCTGTGTACTGAGGATGCAAGCAATTTGTTTACAAAATCGATTTCCATTTGAAAAAAAGTATCAACACCAATTTCTTAAGATAAGTGAAGCCTTAGTTGCAAATATTTTTATTTGTGTAATAACTCTGAAATGTTTAAACAATGATTTAATAATTACACAAATGTTGTAGAGACTGAGATTAAAGTAATTAATTAAAGTTAGTGCATGGAAAGTTGTAAATTAATTTATACTTGAGTATAAGCAGAAAAATTAGTATTAAAATAATGAGATAATCTGGAAGTTGATTAAAAATATATATTTGTTCCATGCTGTTGTTTGAGGAACCTTAAAAAAAGTGCTTTTGAAACATCTCTTACAAAACTGTCGTTCTAACTGTTTTGAGCCATCGTATTATACAACTTTTATTGAAAATTAAGAGAACTTCACTTATGACACAACAAATGGATGAGGACAAAAGTAGCATGCCTATATGCCGTCATTAACATGAATAAGGGAAAACTGACTGGTCTCATCTCTAGTTTGGGACATTAATTCATAACCGTAATGATAACTGCTTCCCTGAAAATAGCTTTCCCTCCAGCCACAAGCAACTCTTTTCAGCTTAAGCATTAAACAGAAATGTGATTCTTTCCTTAAAAATGTGAGTAAAGGATGTATAAAGGTGCTCTTATTTCTCAGATAGTGATATTTCAATATATATTTGTCAATTATGTAAAACTATATATTGAATGTAAAGGAAAGAAAATGACTAAATAAAGATGGAAGAAAAAGAAAATGCCTAAATAAGATACAGAATAAAAAAAAATCCTAAAAGTAGAAAATGTCATAAAATGACATACTAGAACACCGATGCATTTTCAGAATCTGGTAACCATAATACAGATTTATGTGCACATTAGTGGTGTCTATGATGCAATCTTCTAATGACAACCTGTCATCAGAATCTGGACACTGTTCATTATCAATTTCTTCCCTACAGTTCCAGTTATTATTAAATATTTATGATTTGCAAACTAATATAAAACAGAGCAACCTCTCTCTCTCTCTTGAGTTTATTGTACAGTTGCTTTTACATAGTATTAGAAAATTTCTTGTAAAAACAATTGTGAAAATATATTAATGATGTAGTTAATTATTGCTCATGGTGTCAAAAGTACTTGTTTCTTACTCTGACATGAAGAAGATTACTCACAAGGTGTCAAGACATTCTCCTATTCCCTTTCACTTTGTGACCACCAAAGTGGAAAATTTGGTAAAACAAAAGGGAGAAACAAATTCTACCTAATGTTTTTGTGTGCTTGCATGAAGGAGTGGAACCCCTCTATGCTTGTTATCGGAGTAATATTCCCCAGATCTGATCTAACCTATGCTTCAGCACCAGTCACTTTTGTCTTTTTTTTTTTTTTTGTCCCTCCAAGACACTAATAGAAATAATAAATTGTGTACACACACCAGGAATGCTGGGCTACAGGTAAGAGAGATTCACTTCCTACTCTCTCGAGTACTTATGACACAACATTTTTCAAGTTATATATCAGTAATCTCAGTTGAAAGTAACAACTCATTTTTAGAACAGACTTCTTATAGAACATAGGTGATGCAAGAAAAGTTTTGAGGTATCTTTCAATAGGATTAGTAATCGGTTTGTTACACATAAAAATATTTGTTAATTAATGTCCACTTATCTTGAGAAGTTGATGTTAATACTTCTTTCTTCTTTTTAAAAAATCGATTTCACGAACATTTGCTCGCATCTTCAGTTAACACACTTCGTCGTCTTCGTCGTTTAAAACAAGACATGTCCTCAATGTAGGTACATAAGTGAAGCTGATGTGTAAAAAATACGATGAATCTATAATTTAATAATATGTCTTTGTGCATATGGTATGTGTGTTTTCTTTCTGTAGTTTGTGCTGATAGTTCTATTAACTTTTAACATGGCTTCTATTTAGTTTCTGTGAGTGCAGTTTGAGACAGATAAGTCGTAAATCATATGGAACATTACACAGAATACCCCTCCCCCCATTTTCTTTTTTTCTGCTCTGTACATTCAAAGAAAACAATAGAAGACAGTCAAGATTGACCAGAGCTTGTCGGCTTATTAATAGAGAGAATGGGAGAGATGTGAATTAAGTTACGTCCTTGCTGTAATCAAATCTAATTTGACTACCTGATCTTATTATGTATTACCATTTTCAAAACATACTAACATTAATATAATTAATTATGAACAAGTCAGTTGATGTGAATACAATCTCAAGGATTTCATAAATGGGCAATAAATTATGCATTCAGTTTTTCAAGAAATGTACTAAAATAAAATAAGCTCTGATTTACCCAAATTAATCATATTAAGAGTTATACCACTGATCCTAAAACCTAGTTGTTTTTAATTACTGTTAGGGATAGATATATAATACGAAAATTATACTTGTAGCAAATTTAACCAGAATATTAATTTATTGAAAACCTTTATTTGGTCTCATAAACACAATTTTAGCTATAGAATCAGAAAACTGCAGCAAGCATAGCAACAAATATAAATATTTTATATCTGTACTGCATAAAGTTGCAAGTTGTTTGTTTTTCTGCTTTAAAAAATATCAGGAAATGGCAATCCCTAGTTATTCAGTGACAAGTTTCAGGTATGCACCCCTGCTTTTTAAAAACGAACTTGTACTTAGTCATAAATATTGACATTTACTTAACTGTTATGCTGAACTTTTCTGATTATCTTAGGAAGTCTTAAAAATGTAATTTTTTATAGTGTTGATACTCTTTTAATTTTTATGTTAAATTATGACAATGTTATTTCTGTAGATCACTGAGTGAACGTCAGAGTTGGGTTGATGCACTTCGGAAGACAATCAGTGATTATGCTTCCCGCCAGTTATCTTTCCAAAGCATGAAACTACCTTCAGATACAACAGATAAGCCATCAGAAGTGTTTAAACTAGGGGAAGAGGTAAGTGATTTTATTTAATGATAATATGAGAGTTATTACTATCCTGGTAATGTAGCTTTCTGTTAAAATTAAAGGCATGGCTAATATTTTAATGCATTATTTTGGAACATAGACCATAGAAATCTAAGGATCGGTTTGCTACAGGTTGTGTGTCATATTCATCAGAAATGCAGATTCATCTACAGAACAACTAACAGAACAGAGTTTTCATTTTGTGACTATGACAACACCAAAATTGAAAGATTTGTGGCAAGATTTAGCAGTAGGAAAGCTCCTCATTGCTAGCAGCAGTTAATAGCATCAGAGAACTCTTCAAAGAATTTTAGAATGTTGTGCCTAATATGTTCTTAATATAGAACAGTAAGTAAAAATGTAAAAATAAGTTTCAGTTTGTTTTAATAAATGCTTTTTACATCGGCTGTGTGTGGGCTCACAGTTAGAAAGTTGAATCAGATTTGAAAAATTCAGTGCCACAGCCATGGCACATATCTTTGACGCTTCATGCTAATGTTCTAACACAGAGCTACCATTGCTGGATACCTGAATGCTCATTAAAACGCTTCTTCTGATTCCTAAAGTCTAGCAAATCTCTAAAGTGAGCTAAATTATGAGATTTTGAAATTCAGTACCATGACCAGAACTTGAATCATGGATCTGCAGCTTTCCATATTAAATCTGTCACTGAGCTTCCATATTTAGGTACTCACATTCCTTTTTTTTTTGTTGTTGTAATTTACGTCCTCTAATGTTAAGTCATATCGGACGATGAATGAAATCGGTGAAATGATGCTCAAAGGAGTCCGGGGTCCATAGAGCTTAGAGTTACCCGACATTCGTCTTTCAGGATAAGGGAAAACCCCATAAAACCTTATCCAGGTAACTCACCCTGACCGAGATTCGAACTCGGGACCTCTTGAACGTGAGGCAGACATGCTACCACCACGCTACCGAGGCAGGCACACAATGTCAAATACTTTTGAGATATGGTAGTTTAGAAATAGAACTTCAGTGTAGAATGCTAAGGATCTGTGATGAGTATTTCAATTTCCTCCTTTAGGAATCCCAAACTTTGGAGGGAAGAAATGGAGGGGAAAAAAGGGATACTTATCACTATGCACAATTCACCAGAGGGCCCTTTTGCTTCAAAGTACATATAATTACTTTCAGGTTTTACAATATAATTTTTTATATTTTTAAGACTTCTACAAAATATTTCATACAGGAGAAATAATTTCTGTTATTTCTAATAATTTTAACCTGCATACTGAGATAAATATAACTTAAATTTGTCATATGAATCTTGTAGTTCAGGGTTGCAAAAACTAAACTAGTATATCATTCTAAAGTGAAACAACTCAAGTGACAATTTTAAGGATTTTTGATCTGATTATTAAATCAAGCAATGTATGGTTTATTTGCTGGGCTCTATAAACATAGCACAGAAGTTAACCTTTTCTAGTTTAAACATAATATGTTAAAACACCAATAGCAACTCCTTTGCATATTCTCTGTGGATATGAAAATGCTATGTTAAACTTTCAAATGCTACATAGTGTGTTGTTTCAATGGGAAGCAGCCAGTGTATTTACATTCAAGGTAAATGAATAATTGGAAGTCATAATGATGCAAATAATGCCATCATTGTCAGAAAGGTTATGAAATACAGTATAGAGAGAAAAGCACTTGCATATGTTATTGTTTCCTCCTGTAAAATATCTGAGGTTAAAAATACATGACCTTTTACTACTGTCCTTCTTTATTACTGGCTATGCAAACTATTCTTACAAATTTTCAGAAGTAGCTATATCTGAAAAAGAAGAAAGAAGTTTTAACATCGACTTCTTAAGATAAATGGATTATAAGTAACAAATATTTTTATTTGTGTAATATTTATTACTCCACTGTAACTAGCTTCAATTTTCTGTGTAAGCTATATTACATATTCTTTATGGATACAAAGGAAATGGTGTTAGTCAAATGTGCAAAAACTGGACACAAGTCTTAAAATTTCTTACTCTTTCCATGCAATCTTGACAAAACAGAAATAATTAGATATTGACAGAACTGTAAAATAACAAAATATTACACAAATTTGAAACATCAGTAACAGATATTTACATTTCTTATGCACTGTTTTGTTCTATTACATAAAGTTTGCAAGTTATACAAGATTATACAAAATTACATCAAACATAGAGAACTTCACATGCAATTCTCAAAAAATTCAAGATATACATTTTATTTTTCATGTAAATGTCCTTAATATGTGGTATTTTAATGATACCATTAGAACCATTTTTGAGAAAATAAAAACTTTCTAAAAATATTGTATGTAAAGGATAGTTTTGGGTTGGGGGATTTTCTCGAAAATCTTTCTCACATTTTTGCGGGATAGTGAACTTATATGTAAGTGTAATATTTATTTGATTTTTCATTTTTTAGTTATGTGGTACAGGCAAGTGCATCCGCTCTTTTTTTTTTTAAGTCTGGAAACTACAAATCATGTATTATATTTCAATACCATATTTTTGGGCTGAAATATAATACCTTCTTTACCTGTTAAGTCTGTGGTAGAGGGAGTAAAAATAGGACACTTGAGCAATTTATTTCATGTTCTCTGTTTAAGTTACTTAATGTAATCCAATGTATATTCTTTAAAGAAACTCAATTTATGGTAGCAAGCAGCAAAGTTAATAAATCATTGTGCTCAAGGAACACGCACATGCACACACTATATTAGCACCCAGTATTTGCTCTATCCTAGTTCTAATGCAACTTAAGTAGTTAAAAGTGAAATGTGGAACTAGTAGTATGTTTCATTACTTTATCTCTTGAGGAATTTCTGAAATAGCTAGAATGATTTGAATGAAACAGAACAAGCTACCAGTAGTAGTTCCAAATATCCTTTAAGTACACTCTTGCATGCAAAAAACCCTCATTCTTTCATTATAAGATCATCTGATATCAAATTCATTAGTTGAAAAACTTATTTCCACAAAATTTTCTGAGTGAACGTCCATGGCGTTTATAGTTTCATGGAATGTTAAGATGGTAACCATATTGTGGCATTACAGAGAGGAAAGGCTTGTTCAGTGGAAGGAGCAAATCAGGGGCGGTTCTTCCTTGATGCATTTGAATTGCCGAGTCACCTACTTGTTTTTTAATAACTTACATGGTTATAATTACTTTCTTGGAAGTGTTGAAAACAGTGTTGTTATGATAAATTAACTTTAAAGAGAGTCGATTAAAGACACTAGACAACACTTACTTTTAAATTTTTCCGGAACTAGTTTCAGAGGCTTTGCCTCTATCATCGGCCGGCTCTCGAGAGCCGGCCGATGATAGAGGCAAAGCCTCTGAAACTAGTTCCGGAAAAATTTAAAAGTAAGTGTTGTCTAGTGTCTTTAATCGACTCTCTTTAAAGTTAATTTACATGGTTATGTTTTATGTTCTAGCATTTTTCATTTATAAAAGTTCTCCAATTCATATTTTGTAATGGAGCCGCTCTCTTGGCATCTGTGAGTTGATAATGCAGGTAGCTTACTTCCTAACTAGTGATTCGTTATTAAAAAACCAAGGTGATTGTAACACATGCGGCAGGGCGGAGAGGTTGGAGGGGCAGAATGCATTGCTGGTTACCATGGCTACGGATTCGATTCATAGAAGTTGTATATTCTGCACCAACTCGTGTTGCCAACACAATGCAGAACTTTCTTCCTACTTTTTCGTTTATTTGAAAAGAAATATGTTGGTAGGAGTGGTAACCTGCTTGAAGTGAGCCCCTTGTGTCATGTGCTACTGTTTATCAGTTTGCATCCTGTGTAAAAACGTAACTTTTTATGTAATCAGTGATTATTGTGTGATATTTTAAGTGTTAAGTTATTCATATTTCAGGGATTTACGATGAATCCAACACACGACTTGCTGTGTTCCATTTTTCAAACATCCTTTTCTTTATGGAAAAATGATGACGAATGCGTTGTGGTAAATGTCGGTAGGCCAAAACCAGTGCTATGTCTACAAAAACTTTGCAGCAGAGCATCTTCAAAAAAACACCAGGAAATTTAAGACTCGTTGGTATGAGAAACACAGCTGTGTCTAATTGAAGGAGCTGGGAAAATTTTGAAAAAATTGCAGACGCTCTTTGGGAAAGCTCATGTCTATATACTGTAAAATACAGTGAGAATGTTAAGTTTAGCAGGCTTTTCATGTAATATCCCATTAGGGAAGTAGACAAGAAATGACATTTCATGGACATAATGAAAGCGAGGACTCTTTAAATAAAGGTAATTTTAAAGAACTTTTGGATTCATATACATAGGGAAGCCTCATCGAAATTCAAAACCACTATTCTAGTATAAAATCCATTTTTGCGATGTTGATTTTGCAAATTTAGGTTAGCCAGTTTTCCGAGTCACCTAATCAATTCGCCCAGAGCTGTGCCTGGAGCAAATATTATTCAGTTATTGTTTAAATCATATTCCAATGGGAATATACTGGTACTGGCTGTGAATTAACCAAGGGGAGTTACATCTTATGAAATATAAACATTAAAATGAAGTTAGTTGATGGAAATTAATTATTTCTTCACACCAGCCATATATAGAATAAGGTTTTGGATAGATAGTCAACATGGAAAATTCAATGCCACGGCCAGGATTTGAATCACGGATCTCCTGCTTTTGGTCCAGTCACTCTTACCCATTGAGCTATCATGGCCAACTTGTCATGACATTAAATTCTCCATTTGACTCATATATTTCCCTGGTAAACCACTAGTGGCTCTCACATTCGAGATATACCATTTGTGGCGACTTACTATCGTAAGTACTTGAGTCCCAGGCTTCATCATTTAACTCTTATTATTTTAGTTAATTGATGGAAATTAATTATTTCTTCACACTAGCCATATATAGGCTAAGGTTTCTGATAGTCAACATGAAAAATCCAATGCCACGGCCGGGATTTGAACAATGAATCTCCTGGTTCAAATCCCGGCCGTGGCATTGAATTTTTCATGTTGACTATCTATCAGAAACCTTAGCCTATATATGGCTAGTGTCAAGAAATAATTAATTTCCATCAATTATCTAAAATAATAAGAGTTAAATGATGAAGCCTGGGACTCAAGTACTTACGATAGTAAGTCACCACAAACAGTGCATCTCGAATGCGAGAGCCACTAGTGGTTTACCGGGGAAATATGAGTCAAATGGAGAATTTAATGTCATGACGGCAAGTTGGCCATGGTAGCTCAATGGGTAAGAGCAACTGGACCAAAACCAGGAGATCCGTGGTTCAAATGCTGACCGTGGCATTGAATTTCTCATGTTGACTTTATCTATTAAAATAATGTACTTATTCTTAAAAGTTTGAATATGAAATTCAGAAATTAATGAACTCATATGTTTTGTTTTGATTTTTAGGCACCAATTTGGATCCAGGATCAACGCGTTACAATGTGCCAATCCTGTATTGCTGAATTTACAGTAACTTTTAGACGTCACCACTGTCGTGCCTGTGGAAAGGTATTTCATGCATTAGAAGCTTTTAGCAAATGTTAATATTTCATAGTACAGTTCTATAATTTAATCTAGAGTTGGTTTGATATAATGAACTTATTACTAAAGGACTAAACTCAGAAAATATGCATAAATGAACAGTGGGCATTTGTTAGAGATAAATTGGAATTAAAGGAAAATGTGACCTAACTTTTATCTACATTCGTCATTTTTGTGCCTTGTCAAAGATAAGTGGATAGTAATTTTAGTAAAACTTTTCTTTCAACAAAAGACTGTATCCCATGCAGTGCTCTCTTATCTAAGTTAAAGAGAACAGCTACTTTCAGCATGTTTAACCAGTTGCTGTTGGCTTTAAATCATTTTCTTTTAGATTCCCATATACCCTTACAATTTTCTTTTCTGGTTAGTATAGTATTGCAGCCTATGTAGTTTCTTTTAATGATTATTAATTATTACTGACTACAGATTATGCTATTAAATGATAGGACTGAATGGAAATAAATATAATGTATATGCATAAAGTATTTTGAAAAAATAGTTGCCTAAGCCAGGCTGGTCCAACTCAAACACTATAGTAGCAGCCATAGCTAAAGGCTGCCATGCTGTTACTTTGTGTGAGAGAGAGAGAGAGATCTGTAGTAGCATTAGTCAATGGTCGAAGCTTGTTGTTGAATGTGACAGTGAGTTATTCAATAAAATGTATGTACACAGCTTCAGTTAATAGAAACAGTACCTAGATAGAGTCAACATGAAAAATTCAATGCCATGGCTGGGTTTTGAACCACAGATCTCCTGGTTAAATTCTCCATTTGACTCATATTTCCCCGGTAAACCACTAGGGGCTCTTGCATTTGAGATACACTGTTTGTGGTGACTTACTATCGTAAGTACGAGTCCCAGGCTTTATCATTTAACTCTTATTATTTTAGTTAATTGATGGAAAATAATCATTTCCTCACACTAGCCGTATATAGGCTAAGGTTTTTGATGGATAGAGTCAACATAAACATTCAATACCATGGCCGGGATTTGAACCAGGAGATCCGTGTTTCAAATCCTGGCCATTGCATTAAATTTTTCATGTTGACTCTATCAAAAACCTTAGCCTATATACGGCTAGTGTGAAGAAATGATTAATTTCCATCAATTGACTAAAATAGAAACAATACCTATTTCACAAACTGCTTCAATACTTCAAACAAGCAAGTTTGAGGTACAGTCATTGTGACTAAACTTAAATTTACATTGAGAATTAAGATTCCCTGATGCAGTTTTTGGCAGTGTTCATATGCAACTAAATTACCCTGTTTGGGATGTTTGTGTTTGATGAATGAATTTTTCTTTCTTGACTCCAAAGTGTTCTAAGAAATAAAGCTGTTATGTTTTTAATACTTCTGGATATGAGCCTTGAAAATTGCCAAACCCAGTGACTTGTGGGAATGAAATTGTTGATACAGTATATCAGATAACAGTGAAGGACTTCCATTTATGTGTTCTCTTTTGATATCTTTCCTAATAAATTTTGTAAGTTCCATATGAAGTTATCACACAGTAGCACATTGTTTTAATGCATCAGATTGTCCCTTTAATATAGTATGAAATATATTTGAACTTTATTTCTACATAAAACTCATTCCTTAAAAATTAAATTGTATCAGAATCTGAAGTATCGCGAGCATTAATACTGTCATTCACTTTATCCTGATATACCAGATCATTCATTATTTCATAGATGTTTTCAGGCCCTTATGTATTATCTTAAAATTTCAGTACATAGCTCATGTAATATTTTCAAATTCCTAATTTGTTCACCTTCTGTTCTGCATTCTCTTCAGCTAGTGTTACTAAGAAATTGAGTTTTTATTTATTGGCAATTTTTAACTACTATGGTTCTCGACATTCCATTCTGTATTGGGTGTGCAAGAGTCTTTAATTTTGGTCAAAGGCTTCCGTAGCAGTGTTGAGGATCATTTATGTGCTGTAAATCTGACATAGTAACACAGGCTTTAATTTCTCTTTCCTACTGAAGGAAGCCATGCTGAGGGTTTTCATGCTTAAAAAATTCATTGCCCTCTGCTGATTTTGAACCTGAAACCTTGGGAACCAGATACTAGCATGTTTTCTCTATACCATGGATGACAACCTACTACTGTCACCGTCACCACCTTTGGAATTAACCTTAATGTTATTATCGCATAGCTCAGAAACACTACTTTTATGAATTCTAGCCTCATAATGTTCTATTCTTTTTCCATTTACTATGCGACTAGATAATGAAGAATAATTGTTATTACTAGAACTTCTGTGTTTTGAAATACTTTCATTTATCCTATACAGATTTTAATGAAAACCCTTGAAAATTTTAATTCAGTATAAACTGTTTCCTTAAAATATGTGTTCTTAAAATGGGAGGGTCTAAATGAGGTGTGGAATAGAGCAAATAATTGTTCCCCCCCCCCCCCCCAAAAAAAATTGTACCCATCAGATACCTGTGTTTTTTACTTTTTAAAGTATAGTTGCATGCACAAACAGGGGCATTTTTTTCCTCATAGTATTACATTGTTTGTATAATACTACATTGACTTAATAACATCACTTTAAGATACACTACTTTTGGACTTGAAATACTACCAAGAACAGTTAAGTATATTATAGCATGTGTGGCATTGATTGCCTACTAATCTGAAAACTCTTTCCAATGTAGCATGCACTGATGAATCATGCAAAATTTTGTTGGCTTATGCAGATAACAAAGTGGTGGCAGAAATTTTCTTACATCTGCATTTTACACAGCATATCCTTTATTTAGGAAGTAACAATATTTGTTTTTCATTTTCCTTTAATATAGTTGTCATAGCAGCGTTACTAAAGCATACAGAATATGTAAATAATCTTCAAGTATTTTTTCATCATATTAATTCAGTAACATGTAAAGTTGTACAGGGAAATTTTCTATGATTTTATAATACTTTAATTGCCCCCTCCCCACCCTGAAAAAGGTATTCCAGGAAAAAAAAAATCCTTTGTAAGGGCTGCAGCTCAGGCTTGTCTTAGTAACCTATAAATCGTACTTATGGTCCTGCTGAGGATATTCTCTCATGTAGAAGAATGCTAGTCAGAAAGATAGGAGATTTAAATTGTAGAATGAGGATTATATATTCTTATTGGATGCGCTCATCTCAAGCTTTTGAACAAACAGTCATCATTAATGAAATCAGAAGCCATAGACATAATTAATACACAAAATTGAATTACCAATGTCATTATTAGTACAAATACCATATAGTACAAGGTATGATCAAAATATAATGGCAGTTTATTTATTTTGCAGGCTTTATACATCCAATTTTCAAAACTATTTCTTTATCTTGCTAGCACACTTGTTCCTAATGTATATCAAAATTTAACTGTATTGAAACTCCATAGTGTTCCTGGTGTATGTTTGGATTTTCAGCTGTTTTGAATATTTGATTTATTAGATAGATAGAGCCAACATGAAAAATTCAATGCCATGGTCGGGATTTGAACCACGGATCTCCTGGTTTCCGTCCAGTCGCTCTAACCCATTGAGCTACCATGGCCAACTTGCTGTCACAACATTAAATTCTCCATTTGATTTATTGTTGACAATCAAAACAGTAGTACCCATTTTTGAGTTCTCTATGAATTTTTACATAATTTGCAATAAATTTTTCTTTTAAAATGAAATAAAGTGTAGAACTGCATTTGAAATGTTGCCTGTGGCTTTTGGTGAAACTATTGTCGCGAACCTGATCGCGATAGTGCGGCTTGTGTACACAGCAAGCCTGGAGATAAGGAGTATGCCGGAAGAAATAATGATAGCGCGAAATAAAAGACCTGCCAGCACCAATAGGGTTACGCTTCTGGAAGGTGATAGAACATTCGATTCCTGTTTGGTCCAGAAATATCTCGAATTTATGAAATAGGTATTTAAGGACGTAATGGCTCTCAAAGAGTGAGTTGTGAAACAGTGTTTTGAAACGAGAGACATCTGGAAGTGTTATTGTGACGAGAGCTAATGATGTAATCTGCTGTCACGGTTTGTTATTGTCATCGACCTTGGTAGACTGATGGTGTACGTAACGTAATGCTGCTGTAACCTATTAGAGTATTTCTACTAAAATAAAGGAGATTTTTAATTTCTGCAACTCAGCCTTTTAACTCTACGAACCCACAAAGTCACAATTGGTGTCAGAAGTGGGATGACGACATCACTGAAAAGATGGAAGAAATGAAGACTGAATTAACAACGAAGACGGAAGCTGCAGATAGCAACTTGGGCGCGACGATGACTGCGAAGATGACTGACACCAGGAAGAGCAGCCAGAGGAACGAGTAAAAACCGGCTTGGCGAGGACCACGTCAGCGCCATCACCACCATTCCCTCGAGTGACACTGCGCTCTGTCAGCCGACATATGGACGACAGCCTCATCGCGGACGGTTGGGTTTGAGGGAAGCCGTGCCGCGTACTCGTAGACACCGGGGCAGCCGTGACCATCATCAGACCTGACGTGGCCAAGGGTTTGCCGTCGAGGAAACCAAACTGATTCTACCAGCTAGTGATGGCATCGGGCGACACCTTGCCCATGGAGAGGGAGGTTCTGCTGCACTTGACCTTGGGATGGAGTGCTGTGCATCAGTGGGTGTTCGTCGTGGAGGTGGCTGAGGAGGTTACACTGGGACTGGATGCCCTCAGGAGCCACGAGCCGATGGTCGACGACGGCAGGAAGGTCCTGCGGCTCAATGGAGAAGAGGTCATACTCCGGCAACCCGAAGAACGCCTTGGAATCTGCAGGGTTATTTTCAAGGAATACATGGGTCCCCGCGTGAAAGGAGGTGGTGGTGATGGCGCGACTGGAAGGCCTGCGAATGAAGAACACTGTTGCCGTGCCGAGAGGTGCCAGTGAGGCTGCTTAACCTAGCAGACATCGATCACTACGTCCAGGCCGGAACGGAGGTGGGGATGTGCGAGCCCGTGGTCATCGGGACAACAATCGACAAGACACAGGAGCCGGTGCCAACACAATAACTGGGGCCCCGGCTGAAAGGCTTACTGGAGAGGGCGGCCGATCACCTGACCGCAGAACAGCTCGAGAAGGTTCGACAACTGCTGAGACAATACCAGCGCGTCTACAGCCAAGGCACAGAAGAACTACTGCGTCACCCGGCGAGAGTTACTGGCAGGAGTAAAGGCCTTGAAGCACTTCCACAGGTACCTGTACGGTCAGCCATTCCAACTGAGGATTGACCATTCCGCCCTAACTTGGCTACTGAGCTTTAGAAACCTGAAAGTCCAGACAGCATGTTGGGTCCAGAGACTGCAGGAGTACAACTTCACCTCTGAACAGAGGGAAGAGCCACGGTAATGCAGACGCCATGTCTCGAAGACCCTGCCCAGAGGAGTGCGGCTAATGCACCAGAGTTGAAGAGAAGGGGCGTGCCGCAGCAGTCCGAGTAGTCACGGCAGTGCCTGCGGATGGCTCGGATAGTGCAGGCCTGAGGAGGGAGCAGCTGGTGGACGCAGACTTGGGGCCACTCTTGGGAGAAGTGGAGGCTGGGACGGGGCTGGTCTGGGAGGACATTGCACCGAGGAGTGCCACCTACAAGTCGTACTGGGCCCAATGGGGTTCACTGAAGACGAGAGGGCGTGCTGTTGCTGGTACAGTAATCGCCTGTTGGGAAGATGCAGAGACAACAGTGGCACTTCCCCAAAGTAAGGTCCCGGAGGTCTTGGAGGAAGTGCACGTCGGAACTTCAGCAGGACACCTGGGAGCAAACCGAACAATCAACAAACTTCAACAGCCGTGGCTAGGACCGTACCAGGTGGTGAAGAGGACTAACGACGTGGTCTACCGCATCCAGAAGGTGCCCCGAGGGAAGATGTTGGTGGTATACCTGGATCGTCTGGCCCGCTACGATGGAGCTGTTCGGGACAACCAGCCTTGAGGAGGGAGCAGTGTCGCAAACCCGATCGCGATAGCGCGGCTTGTGTACACAAAGAGCCTGGAGATAAGGAGGATGCCGGAAGAAATAATGATAGCGCAAGATAAAAGACCTGCCAGCACCGATAGGGTTACGCTTCTGGAAGGTGATAGAACATTCAATTCCTGTTTAGTCCAGAAATATCTCGAATTTACGAAATAGGTATTTAAGGACGTGACAGCTCGCAAAGAGTGAGTTTTGAAACGAGAGACAGCTGGAAGTGTTCTTGTAACGAGAGCTAATGATGTAATCTGCTGTCATGGTTTGTTATTGTCATCGACCTTGGTAGACTGATGGTGTATGTAACGTAATGCTGCTGTAATCTATAAGAGTATTTCTATGAAAATAAAGGAGATTTTTAATTTCTGCAACTCGGCCTTTTAATTCTATGAACCAACAAAGTCACACCATTATGTGTAAGACAGAAGTTTATCTGTGTTTCAAAGAGCATTGAGAAGACATTGAAGACAACAACCACTCTAGACACCCTCGCACATCAATTACTGACAACAATGTGGAGAAAGAAAAGAAAATTATTCTGAAAAATTGCCATTTCACCATCAGAAAGGTTTGAATAGAATAATGGCAAAACCATTCATGGCAATCGGATCACATTAATGCTCCTGCTCTCACTCCATGCGTCTCCGTGACTTTTTTGTCAAAAAACAAAATCCATATGTTATCTCAGCTATCTTATTTGCTAGACATGGTTTCTTGCAACTTCTTTCTATTGCTGAGACTGGAGAGAACCATGAAGGAACATTGTTTTGCCACTGTTGTTGAGATAACTGATATCACTGAAGGTGCTGAACACCATAACAAAAAGTCAGTTTCATAGTGCCTCCAAGATTGGGAAATGCGCTGGCACAAGTGTATTTTATCCGAGGGATATTACTTGGAAAGTGACAATATCACCAGTAGGTGATATTACATGTTTTATAAAAGAGAAAGCAGGAGAAGTATGGATTGGCAAGGAGAAGAACGTGATGGTATTAAGCATGACTACATTGACAAAAATAGGCAAATATAGGTATATTCAACCAGCAGTACCCACTCATGATGTAACTGACAATATCAATAGTCATCTAACAAGCAAATACAGATAAAAATGTAATACTCATTAGAGACTTGAACTCCAGGCTTGACAAGCAAAACATTAAAACATAATTACACAAATATAAATATTTGTGTAATATTTATTGCTTCACTGTAACTAGCTTCATTTTCTATATAATTAAAACATAAATTCCACTAGAAATCCTAGAAGAGGAGGACTTCAGGCTAGCAAATTAACTTATTTCGCACAGCACGGATCCAGTACAATAGTTTTAGTATTCTACAAAGGAAACTAACCTAAAGCTAATCTTTTAGTAACTTTGTTGTCATAAGAACTGATGTAAAACAGTTGTCACCAATTACATTTCTGTTCATTCCTTCTATTGATTGTATCATTCTCATCACTATATCCTTAGCTGCATTAGAAATGGAGTTTGGGCCGTCAGGCTGTGCACCTGTAAAACCTCAAGATTTACTGTATATCCATTGTCACTGCAAACTATTGCAAAAACCTTAATGCTCTATTTGCACTTTGCTGGAAATATGCACCCAGAAAGGATGTTTTCCATAAAAAGCCAACAATTGTTTGTCTATTGTACGTATTCAGTTGGTCATTATAGATTTTGAAATTTGTAAACAATGAATTCGAAAAGTTCCTTTATTGCTGCTGAATTGTCAATTTCTCTGCAAGTTTGGCAATTGTGCATATCATTGCAGGCAGAACATTACAAACAAAAAATGTTTTGTGTCTCATTGCTAAGTAGCAAGCTTCAACTCCAGAACCTTTAGAATTCTCCCAGGCCTATTGTTTTTTCTACTGTTGTCCATATAGTCAATCAAAAAAGGTATTCCAATCAGAGTTCAAATTTCTGTCTCATCTGCGAGCCTAGCATCATGATCTCACTGAAATTTCTCCTTGATTGTTGATATGTTAATATTGGTATAAGTAGTGATCAGGTATACAATATTATTTAATTTATTTATGTATTTATTTAATTACACTACCCAACATAAAATTTACCTCCGTGAAGATAATACATGTTTTTAGTCCATTTTTACATGTAGATTCAGAAAGTGATGTGTAAAATGGCACATCATGTCACAAATGTTAGATATTTTAGACATATATAATCGAAAACGAGTTCGCATACCAGCTGGTAACAATTGTCATAGGTTTCCTACCCTTGTCGTACACAATTACTTGTTCAGGTTACAAAATGTAAAGATGAAAACATGCTATTCAATTTAACCAGGCCTCTACTTCAAAATATTCTTTCAACCAGAAAATTCTGAAAGTGAAAGATATTTGTAGAAAAAGTAGACGAATGATTAGGCACACAACATATATCTGTCTAATTAGGAATCTGAACTCCTAGGTTCCACGCTGTAACAATAGAAATTACTTGCACCTGGGGCAAAAATTACAGATTTGAAATAGACATCACAAATTATACAAATATAACAATTTGTAACCAAAACTTCACTTAACTTAAGAAAATGATGTTAATTCTTCTTTCTAATTGAAATCGATTTCACGAACTCTTGTCCACATCTTCAGTCAAGAAAACCATAGGAGAAAACAAATTCGTCAAGGAAATCACTATGTTATGTTTTTTCAGTATTACCAAAAACTGAAAACGAAACAAACTTAAGAACAGAATCAAGTGCTGGTATTTCAAAATTCACTACGCGATGTTTATTTTTTTAAATAAATATGTTTTCCCAAACCATTAAATCTATCGGGACATTTAATTGTTTTAATAATTTAACTTCAGGATTTATACTATGGTCAAATGATCAAAAGTGATCTGTTACGGCTGATTTATCAGTTTGTTTATACTTAATATTACAAAAATGTTCTTTCGTTCTGGTTTCCAAATTACGTTTCGTCCTACCAATGTAAACCCGATCGCAATCTAAGCAATCAAATTGATAAATGCCAGATTTTTTATTATTAGGAATTTCATCTTTTTTAGAGAAATGTAGTAAATTTTAAATACTATATTTGTTTTGAGGAACCAGATTTATACCAAACTCTTTAAAAACTTTTTGAAATTGTTTATTAAACCAAGGATGGTAAGTAAAATTTTTAAAATTATAATTATCTTTTATTTTTTTAAGGGTAGAAATATCATTAAGTTGTTTATATTTAAATTTTTCAATTTCTTTTTTATAAAGTCTATTAAAACCATTAATAAAAGCAGTATTAATAATACGTTTATATTCTTTATTAAATTCCTCCTTATTCATGGGTATATTTATTAATCTATAAATCAAACTATTAAAAACAGCAAATTTATGTGGAAAAGGGTTAAAACTTGTATTTTTTATGTAATTATCGATATGAGTAGATTTCCTATAAATACCAAAATCCAATTTATTATTATTTCTTATTATGTTCAAATCCAAAAAAGGAAGAAAACCATCAATTTCAGTTTGTAATGTGAATTTTATAGCTTTATCTTGTAAATTTAGTAATTTTAAATCATCATTTATTTGTTTATCAGGAACAATAGCAAAAATATCAATTTATCTACACCAGTTATTTTAGTTAATTGATGGAAATTAATCATTTCTCCACACTAGCCGTATATAGGCTAAGATTTTTGATAGAGAAGAGTCAACAATCCCGGCCATGGCATTGAATTTTTCATGTTGACTATCAAATATCTACACCAGGTTTTAAAAATCAAAGGGAATGCTTTAGTGACTTATACAATCCAAATATCTTGAGGTGGCAGCTGAATAAAGATAAACACTAGGTGAAATAGTCTATTACCAATCCTGAAAGCAGAGTAAGGATGATTTATACATTTGGAGCCATTGATGGTACATGCATCAACTACTCCACATGTACTCATCCTTACTCTGCTTTCAGGATTGGTAATAGACTATTTCACTTAGTGTGTATCTTTACTCAGGTGCCACCTCAAGAAAATTGGACTATATTTCGAAAAAACTCATAAAAAGATGAGCAAGAAAAGGTGAAAGAGGATTACCCATTGCTAAGCCAGAAGTTTGTTGAAAAAATTTGCCATTAAAAGTGAAAAAATTTTGATCCAAACAAAAAGTAGTAAGTTTAACAAAATCAACTATTAAGTCCTCATGTAACTATTGAATTTAACCACTTTTTTAAATAAATCAAAAGTTTTTCTCTGGGAATACTAAGAAATAAGGCAGTTACATCAGAAGAAACAAGTTTATCAGTCTTAGATAATACAACACTGTCAATCTTTTTAACTAGTTCAAAAGAATTTTTAATACTTAAACTCTCAAATTTATCAAAATTACTAAATTTATTATGTAACCATTTAGCTAAATTATAAGTTGGTGATTTTATATAATTTACAATAGGTTTCATTTTATTTCCAGGTTTATGAATTTTAGGAAGGGCATAAATTCTAGGTAAAACAGGATTTCTAACTTTCACAAAAAATTTTTCTTTATTTGATATAACTAACTTCATTAAGTGTTTTATTAAAATTTGAAATAAAAGATTGTAACAGATCTTTATTAATTTTTTTGAAATCTTAGCCTTAAATCTTATAAACTGACTTCATAGAGATTTCTGTGATAATTTTCAAAATCTGTACATCTTTTTCCTTAAGAATCACCTACTTTTATGCAGAGGTATGAAAAAAAGGTTTGTTTTTCTTTTTGGGGGGGGAGGGGTAGTGCTATTTATTTCATTATTTGTTAGTTTATAGAATAAAAAGAAGTATTTCAGAAAGTGGAGTGCCATTGTTACTAAAATTAGGCAAGTGAGTCAACCTTGTATATACTTTCTCCACTTACAAGTTTTTTATGAAGACTAGTTTCTGGGGACTTCTCCCCTATCGTCAGCTCTGTCTCCCCTCTCGTCTACCACAGAGCTGACGATAGGGGAGAAGTCCCCAGAAACTAGTCTTCATAAAAAACTTGTAAGTGGAGAAAGTATATACAAGGTTGACTCACTTGCCTAATTTTAGTAATTTGTTAGTTTGTTTAGAAAAAGCTGTAAAACTATCAAGCTCTGAGGTAATAACTACACTTGGCCTTTAGACCTGAAGAAAATGGAAAACTATTATCTGTACACGTTCTGATGCTAAAGGAGGATTTCCTTTCTTCCATCTGAAACTGTCTTTGGCAGTAAAATAAGAACAGCAGTTATGTGTCAGTGTTAGTTTCTTTCGGAGTCCATTTGAGCCCATCTTCAATGTCATGATGTTGTTACTCTCGTCGACTTCAGTGTCACTTTCATTACATTCATTCTGCACTTCTTCTAACCACTGTTACAGTACTATTTGGTCTTAAGTCATTGCCTACACAGCAAAATTTTCACTACTCTGCCATCACAAAATGAGTATTAGGAGTAGGGTGCAGGCTACAATGCTAGCCCAGAATGATACAAATAATTACAACAATATGCCTGCTCTTAACAAATATAAAATATCACTGATCTGAATAAACAGTGTGCTAAAGCTTAAGATATCACCTCTCTAAACTGACCAGCAGCTGTGCACAAGCAGAAATAAAGTGACTGGTCTGCACCTGTAGCCCGTGCAACTATTTTTTGTTTAAAATTATTCATTTTCTGTCAGCTTTCACTTATTCTTCACTAGCTTTTAAGTATTTTAATTTTTGCTTTTGAGATGTGTACTCAAGTGTGGTGTGAGTATGATTGTCACTCAAGTAAGAAGTATGAATGTGGCCATAAGAGAAGAATATGTTATAATTAAGTGAAAATAATACAAAAATATCCTGTTAGCAAAATGAAAAATGCTGCATTTTAAATTCCAGTAAAGGAAATTTGGTGGGAATATTGCTATGCTCTCTTAACTACAGTTCACATATATTTTTCTTTTCTAATTTCATTTTATGTGATATTATTTTTTAATGTGAAACACTAAAGTCTTGAAATGCTATGCAATTTTATACATGAATCAAGTTAAGCTGAGAAAATAATTGTAGACAATAGGGACTTATAATGTTATAAAGCAATAAAAAAGTTATTTGTATGTGTAAAACCTGAAGTATAACTAAGCATGCAAACTATTTAAAGTAGCAACTGCTGCAGTAGTGCTGTCTTTCCTGGATTTGAAGTTTGCACCTTGATTTTTCTGTAAATAAAGAAAAGGTGTTTCGGGTCAGCAAGCTTAGATGAAAAGACAGATTGGAAAACTACTCATTGTACATTTAGCTATATAATTTCAAAAAACAAACAATGAATGTAATAAAAGAGCAATCATTTGTTAGATTTTGAGGTAGCCAAAACGATTTTTACTTCATCTTAACCCTTGTATATTAGCCAAATCATACACAAAAATGGTGAGACACTCAGAAGAGGTTAGTGTTGATAATGAAAAACAGCAGTAGGAAAGAAGAAAAACAATTACAGGCACATATTTAAATGCAAATTGATCAGAGTTTTGTTCATAAAATCATTTTAAAAGTATTTTTCATGCTCATATTTTCTGTTTTACAGGTTGTTTGTGGTGATTGTTCAGATTATCGAGCTCCATTGCAGTACATGAAATTTCAGTCTGCACGTGTTTGTCAAGACTGCTATGATAAACTTTCTGCTGGTATGAAGGTTTCACTTTAAGCTATAAATAAATTGTTAAAAATGCTCTTTCTCTTTCTTTCCCTCACTTTCTCTCTTTCTCTCACTGTTAAATGCATGGTAGACACTTGCACCGTGCTTCTGTTAGATAGTAGGTAATTATTGCTCAGCATAATGTACAGTCAGTGCAATTTGAAACTTCATACTTTTCCCCCAATATAAATTATAATATGAATAATGCATTTGGTTTCATATGCTCCTACCCCATGCAAAGCAATGTTCGGAGCTACAAATCGTATGAGACTCAATTGCACAGCAGCATCTTGCTGTCATTTAGAGGCTAGCTTGCAGTCTACTTGTGGTATTCACTTACATACTGTTGCAATTATCAGAACTTTTATTCTGAATGCTATTTTTGGAGATTTGTATTTCTATTTCTAATAAAATAATGTGATGAAGAAGCATACTTCTCAGGAGAAGAATCGAGTTTGAATCTATACAAATTGCACTGATGTAAAGATTTAAGACAGATATTCATAATCTAAAAAAATAGCAAAATGTGGTACCATTCCAGGATGAAAAATAGGCTCATTTAGTAAAAGGTAGACAACAGCCAAGGGTGATGGGTTTTCAAAATGTGAAGATATCTTCACATGCCATAAATTACAGCTGCAAGGTTAAAAGAAGAAACATATAGAACTGCTCAACACCGTAGCAATCCTGATCTCTCTGCATCTACTTTACTGACCAGGTGTGTTGTCTAAAATCCCCTTCTAACCGAGGCTATGAGGAACAAAATATTAAATTTTAGGAGCACATTTAAGCACTGGATATCAGAGCGCTGGTGTTAGATTATGTTTTCTGAGAAAATTACCTTCAAACTGGTCAGAGGACATTCCAAATTTATGAGAAGTTCAATAAATGTCATGGAAAGATCCAAAGTTTACAGAACCCCCTCCCCCATAAAAATATCCAGAAAGTGTGATGATTAGGGAGTGGATTTATGGGCATTAAAAATGTGTGAAATAGGCAGGCAAAAAGGCACTATAAATGGGCAAAATAGGCACTTAAATAGACACTAAAAGTTTGCTAAGTAAACACTTAGAAATACACAATATTAGTAAAATGACTCTTAGAATGCACTATAAATGTATGATAACAAAATGACAATCATCGCAACATATGCTGCAACAAATTTGCTAAACACATACTATTTTGTGGTTCACTAGACAAAATAGTTCATTTATTCCAAATTTCATAAATGGCTCCACAGCAAGTTAAAATAACAAATATTGTCGTATAATTAAAATACATATAAATCCACTTCACTAAGTAAGAACCATAATGTGCAGAAAGGTGTGGAGTAATTAACTATGTCAAAAAACAAAAAACATGGGTTGGGGGGGGGGGGGGGGGGCTTAAGAGTGAAAATTGAGATATTTGAAGCTTTTGCTAGATTTGTTTTAAATTTATACCATTTATTTTTGTGATCGATCAAGAATGGAATAATACCAAGTTTTAGCTTTCTGGTTACAATAGTTTCTGAGGAATTAACAGTTTATGTCTATTAAAATTCGTAAGCTTTCACGGCCGGTGTAAGTATAATATAAAGTATTAACTGGGCTTGTACTCCTTCATCTTCCCAGATGTTTCGTCTGCAGCTGCAGCAGACATCTTCAGTTGCAGTGCGATCGAAGTGTCCTGGCGGAAGTCTCAACAGCAACTGTGCTTTTTGCTCTTTGGGTCACAGTATATGTATCGGGAGCTGGTCGGAGAGCTGCCTGTGATTGGATCGGGTTGGTGGTGGGCTGGATCTGAGAGTGGGCGGTGTTTCATCCTGCTGGCATCTGATTGGAGCGGGTGGAATCCTTGGTTTTAGCTTTTGTTAATGCTGTTCATATCTTGTTTAGTTTTAGGCCTTCTTTACGATTCATGTTATTTTCATGTTTGTATATTTCAATAGCTTCACGGTATAGACGAGAATGATAGTGTGAAGTTGAAGCCAATATTGCAGCCAATATTACAGAGCACGCAATTCATGAAAAAGGGGAGCACATCATTCAGTCTGCACACCAAAGTTGCTCGCAAGATGGCACTACTTTACCCACTATGCTACCGAAACTCTGCCATGTCACTGCCAAACAAACTCCTCCTCTACAAACAAGTCCTCCATCCTGCCCTCACCTATGCCTGCTCAGTCTGGGCCACCGCTGCTAAAACCTACATGCAACACCTCCAAACCCTCCAAAATCGCTTCCTCCGTACTGCTGTCAATGCCGACTGGTATATTCCAAACATCAATATCCACCGTGACCTTTCCTTTCCACTCCTCGCTGACTACATGCTCTCCCTATCTCAAAAATTTTTCGACTCCCTTCCCCATAATTTCATCGCCCGCCTCGGTAGTGTAGATGGTAGCATGTCTGCCTCACGTTCAAGAGGTCCCGAGTTCAAATCCCGGTCAGGGTGAGTTACCTGGATAAGGTTTTTTTCCCGGGGTTTTCCCTTATCCTGAAAGACGAATGTCGGGTAACTCTAAGCTCCATGGACCCCGGACGCATTGAGCATCATTTCACCCAATACATTCAACGTCCGATATGACTAAATGTTGGAGGACGTAAATTAAAAAAAAAAAAAAAAAAAGCCTTCATCTGCAGCTTTGGGGAGTCTGATATCGGCCCCGGGGAACGCTACAAGCATCCCAGGCTCCTCCTACATCGACCCTGAATACCTACATCCCCTGGGAAAATAAAAAATCTCTCGGATAACTTTTAATCTAATATCTCATTCTCCAACATTCAAACATTCCAAAGTTTCAAGTATCAGAACATTCCCCAACACAATGCCACCGTTTACCACCATCTTCATTTCAATCCCCGTCTTTCAACCAGTAAAGGACCTAGTCCTGGAACGGTATCCGTTGGAAGGCCCCATCACCTTAGGTGGGACCCCCTTCCAACGACATTTTCTTTGCTTGCTTGCTTGCAAAAAGTACAGTTGCTGTTGAGACTTACGCCAGGACACTTCGATCGCACTGCCACTGAAGATGTCTGCCGCAGCTGCAGACAAAACGTCTGGGAAGATGAAGAAGGAGCCCAGTAGACCACGGCCCACAAGCCCGGTTAATACTTTATACTATAGTTTATGTCTAAATTACAGGCGATTTTCAAAATGTCCTACATATTGTAATTTTAAAAATTAATGCTTGGAGTATAAGTTTCTGCACCCATTTTAACCTATTAATGACCAGTACTTATGTGAAGTATTTTTCTTTGCCATATCAACGAAGGGGAAAAAATAATCATACCTATTTAACAATTTTTATTTTCCTAAGAGTTTTCAGTAAAAAGTAAGCATTATAATCCTTTTGAATACAAATAACAAAAACACAACAAATGTAAATGAGTACACTTAAGATGCAGTTGCCCTTACAGGCTTTTTTGAATTTCATACAGATTAATAGAAAACTGCATCCTGTGGAACATTTTGAAGTTAGAAATGTAGAAAATATGAAATCTGAGTTAAAATTACACAGCAGCTATGATACAGGTGTAGGGTTATTTAAATAGTCATGTGACATTTTCGTAGTACTGCTAGAAAAAAAGCTTTATATTATTGAAGTATGTCTATATTTAAAAAAAAAAAAAGAAAACTAAATTTGTGATTGTAAGTTTTGGCCCAATTTGCACAGATGTGTCTCCTTAATAGAAACGGTTGTTTGAAAGATAAGAAATTCAAAAGTTTATCACAGCAATCTTAATATCACTTAAAATGATGTCACGATGTGTCAGAAAGATACAAAGGACAGTACAAAAAGTAATTAAAAGTTAAAGCTACAGAATCCTAATTTTTGTAATAAAAACCCTAAATACCCCATTGTTGACTAAGAACAAATAATAAAGCACAGCTTTTTAGTGTTTCCCATTCATTCAAACAGAATTACAGCAATTACAGCATCGTGAAAAGAATTCTCGTACCTACTTTTATTAAGGCATTTCTGTAAAATGTTACACAAACCATTAAGATTTATTTGTCTGCAATTTCATTTTCAATGTTGGAAACAACACCGGAAGCCTCCAAGCCATGATTCCCTGAGATACATGTAGAAAAACATAAGCATGAGAAAATCATAATTTGTTCATATATATATAATGTTAGTCTGTTTAGACTAGCTAATTAAGCGCTGGCTTTACAAGTATAAGTTGTAACCTGAACAGAGTACCAGAGGGGTGATTTTAAGATTGGGTAAAACAACAGCTTCATGTCAGTAGATTTACACACATGTAAAAGAAATCTTACGGGAGTAAATTCCTGCTTACTAGCGGTACTGATTGTGATCTGATATGATTGTTAACAATTGACACCATCAATAATTTAATTAATAATCCCTCCCCCAAGTATTACTGTTAGTCAAGAAATAAGCCTTTACACCAGCACAAAAATATCATACTACTGCAGCATTGAAACTGCCAAAAGATAATATTTGCAACAAAATTGTGAAATCCAGTACACTGAGTTTGCAAAGCTATAAGTTTTTTCTAATCAAGATGAAATGCATTAGACAGGCTTGTTTAACGATTCAGACTTGTTTTAAGCTGAATCTCAATGTAAAGTCATATAATGTGATGAAGAAAGTTTCACATTAGGCAAATTTGTGCTTTACTTTGGAAAACTGAGAACATTCAGTTTCTCTTCTTTCATCTCTCCTCAACATACCAATTTGTGTTAGGCATAATGTTGCAGGGGCTGATTTTTACAAGGTTTTTGAAAGTAGGATAATATAGGATTAATACAAACATGAATGATTAAACTCAACTGTTTCACACAAGGCTGACAAAAAATTACTTTCCCATCTGTGCTGAAGGATGAATCACTATTTATCCACTGTTTAAGAAGTACACTTCTGTTGCTTCTCTCCTGGCATATTTGCATAGGAAACTGATCTATGTGTATACTTGAAACACTGCTTACAGAATGGTCTTTCCATTCCCCACAAAGAGTGGTCATTTGTCAATCCATTGAAATATCATTTAGCTGGTCTTTGCTACTCGTCCTTGAGCGAATTCTAAGATTTTTCCATGACGTCATTAGCGCATTGTGACACGTCTGTAAGGCAGATACCTACCTGGCTAAACCCCTTTTTGTATAGCCAATGTGTAGCAGTAAGAAATTTCTTCCCCGAAAATTTCACATTGAAACCAACAAATGCAAATGCTGTTATCACAGATTACAAGCAGAAGAAATCAGCTAAAAAAGGCAGTTTTAGGCACTAATAAGCAGAATAGGCACAAATGTATGAAATAGGCATTTATAGGCACTACAAAACTAAGAAATTAGGCTAATAATTGTAGGAAACGTGCTTATAACTTAAAAGCCTACATTTCTGAACAAAGGAATAAAATAGGCAAATACGGCAAAATCTGCCCCCTGGTGATGATATTATGAACATTGGTAATTGCAGTAGAGGAGGATTATATTTCCTCCCTAAGAATATTAAAACAAATTGTGGCAACAGCATTAGCTAACATTTTGGCCATTTCATCAGTGTCAGTATATTATGTATTTAGTGTGCCTAACACTTCCGAAGTTCCTGAATGATCAGTATTTGAATAGACATATAACTCCCCTGTCCCCTGGGATGTAATGAAAGATAAGATTGAAGTAGTACAACCATTGAGTATTTAGAAGCTGCATTAACTCTTGAAGTTAAAGATAAAGAAGGAGAAAAAGAATTATGAAAATTTTGCACATTCAGTGCCTACAAGACGTTGAAAGTAATAGAAAGTTAAAGAGAATATCGCTAAGTAATATTTGTAAAGAATAGTGGAAATGTTACCATGTAATGTTGTGTATTTGTTATTTTTAAGTGCCCTCCTCCTGTAATGTCAGGATTTCCAATGTAGAGACTAGATCACAATGTCATTAAGATCCAGAAGTGCATAAATATTGTTTTGGTAATAATGGAAGTGTAACCAATAGTTCACTAGAAGATACCGGGTTAAAAGACTTAGGTTCACTGGGCGTCCTCATCTCTCTCCCAGACATTTTGCTTGCAACTGTGGCAAGCATCATCAGTGGGATAGAAAAGTTCTCCTTGTTCTCTTCGTGGCTACTGAATTGTTGACAGTGGGAGCTGGCTTATATATGCTGGAAGGTACCGTCCTCCCATTGTCTGATTGGTCCTGATCTAGGTTCGAAGAAGCATGGTTTTTTAAGATTGGAGCACGTGATTTGGCTATGAATCTGTTTTCCAAAGCTGAGTACCATGTTTTGTTTAGTTTTAATGCTTCTTCTTATTAAAATTGTGTTTGTGTTTGTAAATTTCTATTGCTTTGCGATATAGACGAGTATGATAGTGAGAAGTTATGGCAAGAATGTCTGGCAAGGGTGTGGCAAGGTTAGCCCGAAATCTTGTATGCCGGCCATGAAAGCCTTTGTTTATTAATGTAACCAGCCAATAGTATTTCAATATTTGAGAAATCTTATAAATAATTGAAGATATGTTCTTTCATTTTACATGTAGAGGCCTGCAATCCAAATTCTAAATTACACCTTGCCATGAAGCATGCATTAGGAAATAGAGTACGAATAGCAGATACCTTCAAGAAACTTGGACCAGTAAGTGGAAAGAAAATAAAGAAGTATATTCCTCAGCGTCTTAAAGAGGTAAGATGCTCTTAGTATGTATCTGCCACTTGGATTGTTTCTTGAAAAAACTGTTCTGTAGAGTAATATGGGTAGCAAAAATGCTTTCTTAGCATGTGTAAAGCATTATTTGATAATAACCTGCATATTAATAATTAGAAACTTAAAACTAGAACAATTTCAATTTAACCATTTCTATGTGTGTTTGGAGGAATTTAGTAACAGTGTTGTTAAAATTAATTGTAAAAACTATTTGTAATTGGTTTATTGACACTCGTCACTTTTTTTTATATTATTGAGGGACTAGTTTCAAAGGCTGTTGCCTCTATTTTCAACCTCTCTCCAACTAGCATCTGTTGTCTGCTTTCCTCTCTCTGGTGGTGGAACTATGAACTTCTTTGTCAAATTATCTACTGGTGGGATTTCAAAGTTCATCATGCAGTCCTTATTTTTCCATTTGAATATGTTCTCCCATGTTATTTTATTTTGGTTTTAGGCACTAATAAGCAGAATAGGCAAAAAAGAGTGATAAACCAAAATAAACTAACAACATGGGATAACATATTCATATGGAAAAATAAGGACTGCATAATGAACTTTGAAATCCCACCAGTAGAAAATTTGACAAAGAAGTTCATAGTTCCACCACCAGAGAGAGGAGAGATGCTAGTTGGAGAGAGGTTGAAAATGGGGGCAACAGCCTTTGAAACTAGTCCCTCAATAATATAAAAAAAGTAAGTGACGAATGTCAATAAACCAACTACAAATAGTTTTTACGATTAACCATTTCTGTTTAACTTTGCTATTAGTTATATTTATTTCAAACAGTATTCATCATTTGTGCTCAGCTGTAGTTGCCTGACATGGTTCATAGATTCTCTTTATAGTCCTGATGATAAGTTTATTTCTAGATAAGTTCATTTACTGTTAGTCTTTCGGTTAGTTGTATTCTGCTCTTAGTGCCCTCTGGTGACTTCTGGATAAAACTACTAAGGCTGTGCATTGTTGTAATGTCAATAGTTCATAAGGTGGCTTTTATTTTTCAGCCCAAATATTCTTTTCCATACCATTAGCTCTGTTGTGTGTTCAATAGTTTTATTAAATGTTATATTTTGTGGTTTTACTTGAAAAATGTGTTGCCGCAGTTGATTTTTCAACATAGTTATATCTAATTGATAAAGCTATTTGTAGTCGGTTTTTTTTTTTTCCAACTCATTTGGATGTCACTATTTTTAAATTCCTCCAAACACGTATAAATGTTATGTTTCTGAAGTGCATTTTTTCCCTTGATTTCCAAGTTTCTTTTGATTTTTCCTACATCAATCTGGTCACAGTTGGAATAAGCATGTTTATATAAGAGGTAACTAGGCAATTGTTGAGACACCCTTAGGGAAAATCTTGCTGTTTGAAGTAGCTGGCTCATTAGGATTGCAGCAGGAGCAGGCAGAGCTCTGTTGTGCTTTTCATTTTCCCTTATTTTATGTTCAAATACTGGAAAGTCTGTTTTGGACTTTGCTGGGATTGGTTACCTCAGCATGCTATTGTGTTCCACTTGTTTGGAGAACTTAAGAGAGGTCAACAGTCTATTAAAAAGGAAGAAAAAGTTACAGATAAACAACAGTATTGACTGAGAAAAACCCTTTGAAAACAGTGATTAGAGAAGACGCTAGACTAACCTATAAGGTTGTTGTGGCATTAAGAATTAGTTGGTCAAGTGTTTTATTGTCCTTCATGATTACGTATTTTCTTGTGCATGTGAATGTGGGGTTGGGTGTGGAGGGGGGGGGGAGACCTAGGCAGCTAAAAGAGACCTAAAAACCAAAAAGTCAAGCATTTTCTCAAATTCAAGAGCATTTTAGAAACATCAAATTCAAAAAAGAAGATAAATCAGCAGTAGCATGTCATTTTTGGAAGAAAAACCATGACATTGACCCAAATCCAAAATTGCTAAAAGGGCTGATAAACCAAAACAAACTGACAATCTGGGAGAATATACTAATATGTAAATATAAGGACCGAGTAATGAAAATTTGAGAACTTGAAATTGGAATTAACACTTTGAAGTAATGTAATAATTAAAATTATGCAATGAGTTGACTCAGACACTCTGTACTTCACATACCACAAAGTTTCTGTCAACGCATGTCGCCTCCCCTTGAAGGCATTGTCAAGAAATTGTCAACTGGCTAGAACCTTGGTTTTGCAGCTGATCATGGTTCCAGAGCACCATGTCTTCAAGTGGAGGCGAAATGGAGAAGAAAATTTGTGGTATGTGAAGTAGAGAGTGTCTCAGTCAACTCATTATATAATTTTAATTACCTAGTAATGAACTTTGAAATCCCACCAGTCGAGAAATTTGATAAAGAATTTCATAGTTCCACCATCAGAGAGAAGTGAGCAGATAACAACAGACGATAGTGGGACCTTCGAGGTTGAAAATGGTTGTTGGATACGGCTAGTGTGAAGAAATGATCAATTTCCATCAATTAACTAAAATGGTTGTTGTTTTCAAATGCTAGGCTTTGGCAATGAAGCCATTAGCTCTCTTGCTCTCCAATATTTCTGTGTAGTGGGTCCGGCAGGTGGAGCTTCACAGGTTAGATGTTCTTCAGTCATTTCCTCCTCTTTGTTGCACAGAGGACAATTTGGACTTGTATAAATTCCTATTCTGTGTAAGTGTTTGGCCAAATAATCATGTTCCGTAAGTAATCTAAAATTTGCTACTGCAGGGATTTCTGGAATAATTTCTGGATTTTTAATTAAAATGTTCCATTTTTTTATCTTTGGCTTTGTTAGATATTGATTGGTTTTGTTTGTTTTTATATTTGTTTTTAATTAATCTTTTTATGGATGTAAAGGGTAAGTTTTTACTTTTGTTCTGAATTAAATTTGCACCTTTTTTTTTTGGCAAGAAAATCAGCTGATTCATTTCCAGCAATTCCACAATGTGCAGGTATCCACTGTAATATAATTCTTTTCTGTAGTTTTTGAAGTTGTTGGATCATTTTGTGACATTCTTTAATTTGGATTGACCTCATTTTATATGAACTTATTGCTCATAGTGCTGCTTTAGAATCAGAAAGTATGACAGCATTTTTAAATTTATCTATTCTGTATAGAAGGTGTTGGAGTGAAATATGAATAGCCGTTACTTCTGCATCAAAATTTGTTGTGTAGTATCCTGCTGGTTGATAGAATGAGAACAGTGCACACTTAATTCCTGCTCCTGAGTTGTTGTCCAAGTTAGATCCATCTGTTTAGATATGTAACCATTCTTCGGGTGGGTATCTATTTTTCACAGTTTCTAATGCTAGTGCTTTAAGTACAGGTTTGGACGTTTCAGATTTTGTAACTATTTGTTCTAAATCTAATTGAATATTTATTGGTTCTAGGTTGAAAATGGACACAACAGCTTCTGAAACTAGTCCCTCAATAACATAAAAATGTTGGTTGGTAATTCCTTTCTTGGCAGTGTTGAAAACAGTGTTGTTATGATAAATTAACTTTAAAGAGAGTCAATTAATAACACTAAACAACACTTACTTTCAAATTTTTCCGGAGCATGTTTCTGAGGCTTTGCCTCTATCATCAGCCGGCCCTCGGTTGGTGCTTGATATCTAATGTTAAACAGTTGGCATTGAAGTCATTTGCTCTCTTGCTTCCAGTATTTTGATGTTATGTTGGTATGTTAACTAAAGGTTTGACAGCGGAGTAGATAGTTTCCATCCATATCTTCTTTAAGTATACAGAAAGGACACAGAGGAGATTTCAATATACCAATCCTGAATAAATGTTTATTGAGACAGTTATAACCTGTTAGAAGTCTACAAGCTGCTACATAGGATATTCTTGGTAGTGTATTGATTCTAATCCTTGTTTCACGTAAGCTTGCCCCGTATCTCTTAATGGTCACGTGACCTTATCACATCTCATTGGCTGCTGTTGTGGTGCAGACTGTTGTGCGGTAAAAATTAGTTCGTTATTTAACATGGTGATATGTAAATCCTTTCATGGAAGTGTTGAAAACAGTGTTGTTGTATAAATTAAATTTATTGGGAGTCGATTAGTGTCATTAATCGACTCCCAATAAATTTAATGGTGATATGTCTTTATATGTTGGAAGAGAATTGTCAAATTGAAGACATGCCCGGAAAAACGGGCTAACCCTCAAAATAAAAAAAACTGCAATAAGTGCTGCCCTCTGTTGCTGCAACAGAGAACTACCTTTTCTTGTGTTGGTCTATCCCCCAGCAATCATATAACGCTAAATAGACAGAGGTGAAGTTCTTGCTTTTCGTGATATCCTTTTCATATGTCAAAAACGGGTTAACCTATTCATGCTCTGTGCCTGTCATCTAGTGGCACTCATGGTAACTAACATATAAACAGGATAACCAACAGAGCTACAACCTTTTTAAATGATTGTATCCTTTCAGTTTAACTATCATTACATTTTATGAAACCAGCATAGTTTTAGTTATAAGAATAAAGCGATACATGGAAAATAGACAAGTATTTAGCCCACTTCATAAGTAATAACTACCGCAAACCATAGTGCTCCAACAGTGCGTTATGTTGATAAACTCTACTGTGAATGTAAACAAACAATGGTGGAACTAGTACCAGGTCATACATTTTTGCCTTGTGATCGTGTCTTCGAGCAGCTTACATTTATGTTCCAGATCAGTGGATGGAGCTAGTGAGGAAAACCATTGTAAAGAATCCTTTTCATGTTTTCAAAATAACTAACATGTTCATCTCTGCAAATCCTCTTCTCGACAAAGTACAGAAAAGAACAGCTTCAGAATCTGGCCAAAAGGTACTCTTGAGCAAGGTGACATGCATGAAAGTATTTAAAGACCACCCCTTTAAGTTATATTTTAAATTCACTTATGGTGGTATTGAGGATTATGACACTTTGGACATTCGAAGGAAAATAATATCTGGCAAACCATCCCTTACTTATGTGACATTTCCTCCAAAATACAATGGTCCAAGACCTATAAATCCTGAAAAATTAAAGGACTTACAGAATCTGATGAATTATATCCCACCAATTTATCATGAGTACTATAAAACTCTTAAATTTGAGACCACAGCTTCTGACAATATTACTGATGAAGCACTTTATTATCAGCCTGACTACAGCTAAAAAGCTTGTACCTAGTTTCCAAAATGATATACGTATTGAAAAGTGGAATAATCCAAAGTGTACCATGTATAAATATGCCAAAAGACACACCTATTAGTTTCACCTAAAATTGTAAAATGTATATAGAATAAAACTTAAGTAAAAGCTGACAAAGGTTTTCACTTTATTTTCATTATTTTATTTTTATTGTCATTAGATCAGTCATGTTTTGGGTTCTATTAAGGATAACCCTGATGATATATACTGTATTCATGAGACTCATGTTCTCAGAAATGAAATAAAATACTGTTAACATTTTCACTCAGCCTCATTCACAAAATACTTGTTTTCTACGTTTTTAAAAAATGTGGGTTAACCCGTTTTTCCGGACATGTCTTCAATTTATATTTTCGTAATTGTTTTAATGAAATATATTATGCAACAGAATTGATTTATCTGAAATGCATGTTAATTCTTAAACGAAGTAAAGAGGAAGTTCCTTTGCTCTCAAGCACATGGCACGATAGCACATGATTTAGCGGTAGTGATGACATATTTGTTTATATGACTTTTATCACTGACCTTGTTTTGAACTGGATTAGTCATGTATCGCCATTCGACGGTGTGCTATGCCATGCTGGTTCTATGCCGGTGTGCTAAATTATTTTATTGATCATTTATTGCACGTGTGCTTATTATATGTATAATGGCAGAGTCTAGCACCAGTTTTTTGCTGAAGCATCGCAAGGGAAAACCTTTGCAAAGCGGCGAAAAAAGAATTGTGTTGCATGTGTTTAATGCACTCACAGAGAAGAATCCGTCTTTGTCAGAGAGAGAAGTCGAACAGCTGTGCCCTGAACTTACAGGTGTGTTAGATGCGTAGGAACATCGCGACATGAAACTGAGACAACAGGAAAACTTACCACTCCAGGGGCGATATTGCTGTGTGGCGAAGACATTATTTAAGGACAATTAGACTGTACCGAGATACAAGTCGCAAAATATACTACCTTGACGAGACTTAGGGTGAATGAAGAACATACGACAAGTATGGCGTGACACGACTTTTAAGACTGAAAGACAAGCATTTTTGCAAGGTATGTGTACTGGTTTAAAAAATCCCAGTGGAAAAGGCCGAAGGCTTTTCATTATAAACTTGTTCCAGTTTCAACTTGCTCAGTTTCATTATAAACTTCATTATTTTTGCATGCTTTCATATTCTTATTTGTATGATTTTATCTATCTTCCTGGCAATTATTATGACATTTACTGCAGGTTTCAATGTGATGGGAAGGCACCGCCTATGGCCTATGGCGCGAAAGCATTAGCCAATTAGGATGAGGGGGAAGTTAGTTACACGCGGAGTGATACATGTCAGCAGGGCAAGGTTATATGAAACAGATTAGTTGTGCTGTTACATAAATTTTCCCATAGATTTCCTTTTGTTTGTAATATATTGTCTATTTAATTTTTTAATTATACATTGATATAATTATTCTTTTGATAGAGCAATAACTTAGTGGCTCAAATGAATTTGACCTAATTTTACTGCCTTTTATGGCTAGAAAGTTAGCTGTTTCATTACCATATATTCTGCAATATGCATGTTTTGGATATTATAGCTGCTTTAGAGTCAAATAATAATACAACTTTTTCAAATTTATTTGTATGATATAGAAGATTTTGTAAGCTCTGCAGGATTGCTGAAATTTCTCCATCAAAATTTGTAGCATTTAAACTTAATCTTTTGTAGAAAGAGAAGAATGGGGATATTGCACCAGCGCCAATACCAACACTGTTTGGTTAGCAGAAACCATCAGTGTAAACATGTAGCCATTCTTTGGCAGGATATCTTAAATTTATTATTTCTAGTGTCATCTGTTTCAGGACACATGAAGAGGTTTCATATTTTGTAACTTCTACAGCTAAGCATAGACAGTGTTCAGTATCAAAGATTTCTAAAAGGTTGATATTTGTTTGTAAGTTTTCTTTTAAGTAAGATCTTAAAACATGTCCTGTGAAAAAAACAGTGTGAGTGAAGCAGTGTGTTAATATCTTCTCGATTCACTTTTGTGATAAGTTGTGCTTCACTGTCTCTACGCTTCTTTCAAGTTTATACTTTAAGGAAGTTTTTGTTTGATTTCTTTAACTTTAAAAAGAAAACGTAGTTGAGTTTTTAAGTTCACTTGTGATTTTCTTTTTTGCCAGTCATTATAAGGTAGTCTGATTAATTTTTCATATTCTATGGTGGCTGCTTTTTAAATGTCAAGATCAAGTCTTGGATTATTTTTTAAAATTTGTAGAGCAAAGTACTAGGGTAGTTTTGACAGCTCCAGTTATTAGACAAAGAATTTGATTTTTTAGAATATTAAGTTTTTCTAAATTTGTAGTTATTAATATCTCTTCAACATATTTAAGTGTTGGTTTAATATACATCTTGTAAAAAGTGTTTGAAGTTTGTTTAGCGAGTACTTCCCCATTTCTTGCCTGCCAATCTCTTTAATAGTGCTAATTTTTTCTCAAGGTTTTTTTCCCTCTCCATATATTATCAATGTGTTTTTTCCAGGTTAATTTTGTATCAGAAACAATACGTAAGTATTTGGCTTCACATGTTTCTGCGAGAGTTTTTCCTTCTAGTTGAAGGGAAATGTTTAATGGTTTCTTCCTTAGTGTGAATAGTTGATAATTTGTTTTCTATGTATTAATTTTCATTGCATTATTGTGTATCCAATTCTGTGATGTCATCAAAGTCTGCTGTGCTATATTTCTTAACTGTTTGACTTTGATTTTTTGGTTTAGAATTCCATAACACTACATCATCTGCAAACATTGAGATTTTTTATTGTATTTTTTGTAATTGACATGGAAGATCATTGATATAAATATTAAAGAGTGTGGTACTAAGGAATACTACCTTGAGGTACACCATGGTGTGTCTATTGATATTTTGATAATTTATCTTTATATTTGGTGGCAATAAAGTGAATAATGAATATGCTGATCCAATGTAACATTTTGCCTTGGATTCCTAAAGTTTTAAGTTTATCAAATAGTCTGTACCTCCAAATACAATCATCTCCTTGAAAGTCAATAAATACGTATTACTAGAGTCTTCTTTTTTATTCAATGCATTTTTAATGTCTTGACTAAGATTTAAAATTAAATTGTTGAATGTTGTTTTCTAACTCCTGCATGTTTAGTTGAAATTAAGCTATTTTTTTTCTAGAAACCAATTTAATTGGTTGGAAATCTTTTTTTCATGATATTTGCTGATACGCTTGTAAGTACTATTGGACTATAATTTGAAAAATTATCAGCTAGTTTGTTTGATTTCAAAATAGGTATTTATATTGCTTTCTTCCATTCATCTGGTACTTTTATATTCTATGACAAGTTTTTGAGATCTATTGAGATTTTAAAATTTTGCTTTTTTTTTCCCTGTTTAATGAATTCGGCATGTACATTATCAGGTCCTGGAGATTTTTTCAATTTTAAGTTATTAATTAAAATGTTCAATTCTTTACTGTTTAATTCCTGATTAAATATATTTATCTTTAAGTTTAATTGTTGATTTTATGTTTTCTTTAATATTTTTTGCAATATTTTTTGTTCTTTTTTAGGATTAATAGAACATTTATAGGTATTAGTGTAGTATTTATTAGCTATGTTGAAGTTTTGTTGAGTTACACTTGTTTACACTCACCTTCACTTATTATTTTTAAAAATGCTGGAACTTTTTCCAGGACATTCGCCCTCTTCCTCAGCATTTTAGTGACTGTTACTAAACTGCCGAGGAAAAGGGCAAATGTCCTGGAAAACGTTCCAGCATTTTTAAAAATAATAAGTGAAGCTGAGTGTAAACAAGTGTGATTCAACAAAACTTCAACATGAAGAAAACTTCACTGTTAATAATGCTTCTATTTGTAATATTTAATTTATTAGCTATTTCATTGTCATTTGTAATTGTATTATTATAAATAAAACATATTTTTTTTATATTCCTCCTTGTTTTGTTAGGGACGAATCTGTATGCCTTTTGTGTATCTTTTCTACAGTCCAAGTTCTGTAGTAAATTATTAAAATGTTCTCTTTTGGTGTTATTAATTTCTTTTTCGATTTGAGCACTCACTTTTCTCCAATTTTTAACTTCCTACGGATCTTAAGATTTTTCTGCTGCAATTCTAGCTAGGTCTCTTTCTTTTTTTAATTTGTTTCATTGTAAAAACCGAAAAGGTTTATAGTTTTAGTTAATCCTCTTAGTATGTATTTCTTTGCTGTTTTCAAAATTGTATCACATAAATCTTTGTTTAATTTATCTGATTTTAATTGAAAAAAACTTTTGTAGTCGTCACTTCGTCACTTGCATTTTTGTATTATTGAGGGACTAGTTTCAGAAGCCGTTGCATCCATTTTCAACCTCTATCCAACTATCATCTTTTGTAGTCTGCTCTCTTCTCTTTGGTGGTGGAAGAAACATGAAAGAAAATCTGTGGTATGTGAAGTACAGAGAGTCTCAGTCGACTCATAGTATAATTTTAATTATTACATTACTTCACAGTGTAATTCCAATTTACATATTCAAAATATGAAGGGATGTTTATATAGCTAAAAATGTTCATAAAGGAATGAACTTCAAAGTGCCAAATTAGGCAAATACAGCTAATGAGTAACAAATGACAGCATAAGTATGGCAGCTACAACAGCTTCCTCTCCAAATATCAATCAATATTAGAGCTGACAATGAAGTTCAAGATCTTCAAAACACGTGCAATCCATAAATCAAAGTGAGACTGAAGTATTAAAATTGGACTTGGTAGTAATTCTCTTAAATATAAATGTTTCTCCATTTATTGTTTCAGTTATTCATAACAAGTACATATTAAGGCTGGCTGATATCTCTGCATTAACACTTGAAATACCTTTTCAAAAGCAAATAATGTATACTAATAAATACGTAAAATATGAAGCTATGTATACTAAGTTTAGAGTAAGTATTCACCGCACTAGAAATCATTTTAGCTATTGTCTCTATACATATAAAGATGGAGAACACAGAGTGTTGCATTTTTTTCTTTTTCTGGAAAATTATTATTCATTGACTACACTACTTTTGTAAAAGACCCATCAGTTAGTAGTGTAATGTCCAAGAATGTAGCAGTATCTTGAAGTAGGGGAGTGTCGGCTATGTCCGCCCATCGGCTAGCACCACCCACATCTAGTTTCGGAAAAACCACGGCATATGGAAGCACTTCCTTGAGTGCATCTTGAAGTCTTGCTTGGCCATGCTTCGCTGGCTTCAGTGTGTGAGTGTACGTTGTTGGAAGTGCATAATGTAGCATATATAGTGTTTTTGTCTGTGCACGAGTTTATCTCTTGTATTCTTTCAACAGAAATATCTGCTTTGTGAAAGTTATGTGCACTTATTTATTTTATTATTCTGTTATTGTCATAATATTAAGTTTATAATTACAGTAGGTTAACCAATAAATACTGGGTACTTAAGTAATGGCGGGAAATATTCTAATGGTCGGCGTTTTGGCTATGACCGGTCATTATAATATTGGTTGGTGTCGGTCAGCTAACTGATGGAGATTTTCTGTTATAGGTCTAATCAGTTCAAGTTACTATGGCTTCCGGCAAAGTAAGAGCTGCTCTTAAGGGCATGTGGTCAGAAGAGAACATGAAACTTGCTTTGCATACTGCATTGACAGGGAAAAAAGTGCCAGGGAAGCTGCAAGGCTCTTTGGTGTACCAAGGAGTTCTCTGCGGGACAGAATTTCGAAAATAAGATGGGGAGAAGCCAGCTTAAAAATAAATTGGACTCCAACAATTTCAAAAGCTTTGAAGAAACTCTCTCTGATCCCTGATGCTAGTAAAAGGAGACTGGCTACAAGAAAAAGAAAGTCAGAAAGAAGTAAAATTCTCGCCGAGTCTCCATACAAGAAAATCCTTGAGAAGAAAAAAGCGAAGGTTGCATCAGAGGAAAGAAAAGGTCAAAAAACTTAAAAGAAGTTGAGCTTCAACGCACCATCTACATCACAAATGTCGGTGGATAAACAATATGAAAATAGCGAAAACTTTTGCATTATGTGTGGTGAAAGTTTTGATGAGGACTGGATCCAGTGTGAACAATGCAAGGGTTGGGCACATGAAAATTGCACTAATCTGGAAACTGGAGCAGTTAATTACACGTGTGATGTGTACAGTTGTGACGTTCATCCTTGTCTTGTAATACATAAAAATAGAGCAAAAATTCAAATTTCGGTCAGTGGGGCGGTGCTACCCTCCAAAATTTAAACATGCCGAAAATTGCTAGACATTAACATTTTAATTTCTACTGTTTTAAAAGGTATTCAGGTATTCTCTTCATTGCATTATTGTTCTGTAATCCTGCTAGAATATATCCAATAAATTTGTTTTTCTGAATATTGACTTGTAAATACATATTTAAAAAACTTCCTAACTGACCGAACATAGCCGACTCTCCCTTACTAATTAGTTTGCAAAAGTATAAAACTAAAATGTGTAGTAAATGATTTTTAAGTAATTAACATTAAAAATAATATCCTTTGTAAGTAGTAAACCAAAAACTAAATATGATATCTTGGTTAGTGTCTACATTCTGAATTACTTATGCTGTGTGCAAAGATTATCATTATTTACACAAACCTTAGAGCAAATGCTATTGACACACAAATGCTTTTCTGGGTGTTAATCTTTTGCCGTGTGTGTAAGTAATGGTGCAGTTTACTTGAGGTTATCACTTATTCAGTTGTAGTTTATGTATTTAATTGTACTTTTAGGTAACAGCCAATGACACAGGCTCACATATAAGTGGATGGTTACAACGTCGCACACGTCGATCCTGGAAGAGATTGTGGTTTGTGCTCAAAGAGCAGGTCCTTTATGTTTACAAAGCCTCGGAAGATGTGGTAGCTCTGGAAAGTATTCCTGTGCTTGGTTACAGAGTAGAGCCCATGAAAGAGGTATGATAAAGACAACTACAGAAGTTTGTAAAACTGTATTAAAATAAAATATGAACCACTTTTAATAACTGCATATTCAAGGACTTTAGAATAAGCCACTTGGCAAAATAGCTTCCTGATTTACAAAGTATATTTAAAGTTTCTGATTGTTCTTGTATTCTCTTAAAGCATTAAATCCTATATGAATTATTGTCATATAATTTGTGTAAATGATCCTTAAAAATAGTGGTTCCTTATTTTCCATAAGACACTCTTAAAACTTTACAGGTAAACCTCTGTAGGCCCTACTTTAAGAATGTGAATTGTATCAGACTATTACTCATACAGTTTAAGCCAAAAATAAATTTCAGGGTGATAACGGAATGCCTGTGATCCGTATAAACCTGAACCATTTCAATAGGCCATAATTTCCCTTTGAAAGCTCGTAGACTGTAGAAATTTGTTTTAATTATCTCAGTATCTCCGGGAGAATTGACAACACTGACAATTATTGACAGTTGACAGTCTTAAATGTGCAGTCATAACAGCAGTATGCAGTACTCACTACTAGAGCATGTTTACATTTTTGAAACATATTGGAAGACAAATTCCTTGGTAACAACACAACGGGAATTTCAAAGAGAATTTAATGTATGCGATGTTCTGACAAAAGCAACAATTTTATTGCTCGTAAGAAAGCTGGAGACAACTGGTATAATCATTAGTGAGAGTGGAAAACATAGACCGCCATTGAATGCAAAGACTATTACAGATTGATAGAGCTGATATGAAAAAATTCATTTCCACAGCCGGGATTTGTACCACAGATCTACTGGTTTCCGTCCAGTCGCTCTTACCCATTGAACTACCATGGCCAATTTGCCGTCATGACAATATCTTAGCCTGTATATGGCTAGTGTGAAGAAATGATTAATTTTCATCAATTAACTTAAATAATAATTGTTACAGATGTTGGCAGAAGGCTATTGAATTTTCCAAGCAAATCTTTGCATTGTTTGAGCCAGGAATCAGGGTATTCATATGGAACATGTCAAAGAGCTGCGAAGAAGTCGGGATTACAACCTTACAGAGTGCATATGGTGCAACAACTGAAAGAAGTAGATTGTGATATACAAATATGTTACTGTCGATGGTTTCAGGGTACTCTTATTCCATGTCCAGACATTCTCTCCATAACGTGGTTTACAGATGAGGCATGGTTTCATCTGTCAGTCTACATAAACACACAAAACACTAGATATTGGGCTGTTGTAAACCCCAAGTGATCCATGAAATCCCACTGCATGATGAAAAGGTTGGAGTATGGTGCGCAGTGTCAGCTTCCAGGATCGTTGGTCCCATTTTCTTTGATATGACTGCAGACACTGAAGTTTATATGGGTATCTTCAATACATTTATGGAGCATCTGGATGATATCGAATTGAGAGAAGGTTATTTCCAGCAAGATGGAGCATCTAATGATACCATGGAACTTGTAACCAGTTTCTTTGATAATCGAATAATCTCAAAAGGTCTGTGGTCCCCCAGATCCCCTGACCTACCTCACCGGATTTTTTCTTGTGGTGGTATCTAAAGAATAGAGTGTACAAGAATAGGCCAGGGACAATTGAGGAATCCATTCGAACCGAAATAAATAACATTGGCGAGGATACTCTCTTTAAAACTTCAGAGAATATAGTGAAATGAGTGCAAACATGTATAAATGCTGGTGGAGGACACTTCCAACATTTTCTCTGAGATGTGAATAGTGTAATGTAATCTCCCAATTGTGTATTATATTCTCCCAAAGTTGCACATGTGTCCTATTATTGGTTCAAAAGTTATGGCCTGTTGAAATTGTTCAGGTTTATATGAATCGCACTGTACATGCTGTATATCTACAACATGTGACCACCTGTTTTGCTTCACTCCACTGGAAGCCATGCTAAGAATTTTTATGCCTGAAAAAAATCTATTATCCTCTGCCAGGTTTGAACCTGTGACCTCGTGAACAGCATAGCCGTGGATCTACAATCAGTAATATCCTGTAATTTTATTACTATTTATCTTCCACATAGTAAAAGGAACCAAAAATGTTTGGGAATGGAATTATATACTCTGTACTTCAGTATTTCCAAAAACAAAAACACTGAAGATGTAATTTTATTTTAATTTGAAAACTACTTGTTTTTCATACTTTTTTTGATGAAACAGAATTTGAATTTTATTGGCAAATAATTATGCTGTCAGCTGCTGAAAATCAGCCTCTCAAATATTGTTGCCTTTGTTGCAATCCTTGGGATATATTGTATCTTAAATCTGTTCCTTGCAAAATCCTATCCAGCTGGTCCTGCAGCTGAGTCAGTAGAGCTCTGTCTCCTGTGCAAGGGATTCTGGGATTGATTCCAAGTTGGAATCTTTTCTGTAACCAAGATTATTCCTTTCCTTCGCAGTCTGGAAGTATGAATGTGAATATGAGTGTGCTCTAATGTATAAAACCTAAGGACACACTACTGTATACAAATTTCCGCACACTATTGCGAATAGACAGTATGTCCCAAAGGTAAAAGGATACTGATATGACATGGCAGTTACAGGAGTATACAAACAAAATAATAAATCCTATATGTGAAATGAAAAGTTTCTTCTTTGAAGTTTGATCTATAAAACTGTCCTCTTATCTTACCTCTTAAAGGAAAAGCATGCTTAACACATTTAGATCTCAATGTTTAGCTGAATATTTATTCTGCAGGTGGCCAGTTCTTAGTAAAAATTTTCAGTGATGTTAATTTGACTTATTTAGGCAGATCATATGTGTTATTTTAGTTAATTGTTGGAAATTAATTAATTTCTTCATACTAGCCATATATAGGCTAAGGATTTTGATAGGTTGAGTCAACATGAAAAATTCAATGCCATGGCTGGGATTTGAACCACAGATCTCCTGGTTTCCGTCCAGTTGTTCTAACCCATTGAGCTACCATGGCCAAAGTGCCGTCCTGATCATCTCTAGTTCTTGTAACATCAAGATTACTGCACCAAAAAATGTATTGTTTGTATGTTTACTAGCATAGGTTTCCTTGAGGACTTACTTCACCTTACTCCATATGAGCAACAGAAGTTCCATCCTGGTTTTCCCATCTGGAGGCCCCCAAACAATACCACTGACCTATAGCTCTTATAGGTCAACCATATGAAATACAATTGAATTTCAGTGGCTTAATGACTTTCTACTGGGCAATCTCGTAATGTTGGGACCCTGCACACCTTTAGCATGTGTGTTGGCTTCCAGGACACATTGCAGCTCCTCCTTTTGCATCCATCATCCTTTTGCTTGCCTTTATCTGCTGGTCCAGACTCTTGTCCATTGCAGACTGTATCATAATCCTCTCTCTCTCTCTCTCTCTCTCTCTCTCTCTCTCTCTCTCTCTCTCTCTCTCTCTCTCTCTCTCTCTCTCTCTCTCTCTCTCTCTCTCTCTCTCTCTCTCCTCTCAAATAGCCATTTTTTTCTTGCTGATTTATGTAAATGCTCTTCCTCTGTATTCATTTTAACTTTCATGTGAGATTTAATTTCCTCAAACTCTTTTGCAATATCATCTTTCATGGCTTTCACCATTGCATTTATCTCAAATTTTAGTGTCATTGTCAACATGGAGTTAGGATTTGTTTTCACACACTTCATTATGCCTTTTATCTCCTTCATTCCGGATTTAATTTTTTCCATACTAGATTTCATTTCCATTTTTTTCCATCTTGTCCATTCTGGCTGATCACTTTTTGAGCACTTCCTTCATTTTGGTGCTTAAATGCCACTCCTGACACCAGGGTGACTTGTCATTTAGCTGATATAATCTAGTTTCACTGAGACTTGACTTTGCCTTGTAATGTTTAGTTTAGTTTATTTTCAATCATACAATATACACAGTTGGTGTTATTGAAGATCATGTCAAAAACAATTATAATGGATAAGATGCAAATAATTACAATGATACAATTAGTGATACTAGACACATCAATATTAATAAATTGTAATTAATAATTATGATAAAATGATGGTGATTTAAAATGATGCACACAAAACCAGGTGTAAGTTATACTGAACATATTATTGAATACAAATAATTGTTGTGCATCATAAAACTTGTGCTGTATAATAAAACTTAAGATGATTAGCTCACTGGGGAATTGAACACCAGCTATCTGTAATCTCTCGTGGAAGCAGCACTTGCAGTATGTCACAACTGTCATCACAAACTCACTTGTAGAACTGCACCTGATGTTACACTCACCAGCTCACTTACAAATGGCTTACTCATGAGAATGCTCACTTACATAGCAGCTGTAATCTTCCTTAAAACTCCAGAATGTCTTAGAAGTGGGAAGTAGGGAAACTTCCAGAAGGATCTTTGTTTCTTGATAGTGTTTGTGGTAGGAGCACGTACCTGCTAGCTGACTGGTTGACACCTTCTGCTGATTACCTAGGCCCATAGAAATGCAGAACAGTTAATTTTGATGCTCCCCTTTCTATACTTAAAATTTTCAGGTTGATTTTTGGCATTTTGAAAAATACATACAGATACTGACATATAAATTTACTTTTAAAGTAAACAGTTTAAATCCTAAAACCATAAATATGCATTTATTAACGGTTTTTCGTATAGACTGGAAATAAGTGATATGGAGAATGCAGAAGGAGTTACACAAATAGTTTAAAAGAAATCACAGACAAATGGACTTGAGAAAGAACTGGTTATGAGAAAAACTCAACAGTTACAAGAAGAAAATAGATTAAGCAAGTTAAACTTCTATCCCAGACAAAAAAAAAAAATATATATATATATATAATATGTTTTAAGAAACATGCTTATCATTTAAAACTACCACAAACTTCTTTTAAAAAAAGTCTTTGCATATTATGATATTCTTTTGGCTCTAATAAATATATAGTATAAAACCCTCTAAAATTCCATGAAAATAGATAAAGCGCCATCAAGTAAAAATATCTGTAGTCTACAAAATAAACTGTTCAAACTGCAACAAGACTTACACTGTTCAGACAGAAGAATTTAGACACAAGATAGATGGAATACTAAGCAACTTATAATTCATACAGTGGATAAATCAGCCATCACTCACAATTTTTGCAAAGAACCATGACATAAAAAGAAAATTGCATTGAATGAAACAAAGTTAATGAATTGATCATTTTGGGATAAAATTTGCAACACAAGAAATGAATCCTAAATTTTGACATGCCAGAACAAATTACAAACTTCAAGTTCCTCAAATCATCACCAGAATTACTGTTTTTACCTGAACACAAGAAAATTAAAAAAAAAAAGGGGGGGGGGGGGTCATTTTGTATTCATAATGTTTTTCAGACAGCATGGAAAAAATGGTACCAGAAGCTGTCAGCGGTGCCAAAACATGGGGTGAAATAGTAAAGATTGCCACCAAGGTCATAGTGGCAAGAGATAGTTTTTAATAGAACAAGAGGTGTTATAAGCATTCTCATTGGAGAGATCTTTTTGATACTGTAATAAAATACATTTCCTTTCATATCATTTGTTGTGCCTAATGTTGTATTAGTAGCTAATGGTCAAGCAGAAAAGAGAGGTTTAGCTGTGCAATTTCTGTTCGCCCCTCTCTTTCTCTTTCTCCTGCCATCACAGAATTTCTGCACAAATTTACATTAGGTAACACCTTTTACAGTGCTATGTTGTGTATATAGAAAATCTTATCCATCATTATCAGAACTGCTGCCACTGCCATTCATCGTATCTCATTGTGATAAATAAGTTGTTATATATATGATATCTAAATTCCAAAATTAAATCCTGAAAAAAAAGGGGTCTTCCTTTATTTGAGGTGTTCTTGTATTCAGATATATACAGTACTTTACTTGAATAGCTCCTTGCATGCAGTAGTCACCACTAGTTGAAAATATGAATAATAGCCTGTACAACACCTAATCAGTTAATGCTAGGTAAGTGGAGCAAGAGAAGTGTTTTAAAACTCAATTTTAAATTTGATAATCTTTATAGTTTCACCTTGTGAAAATTACCATGTAATTTACTTTGATATTAATCCAATGTTTGTTTATTTTTGTTTTGGTAATGATACAAAAGCCAAAATGTTACCTAATTAATTACTTAATAACTGAGGAGTTGGTTCTTATACACTCTAAGATGTATATTATTTTAAAATTTCACTTTGTGCAACTTCTAAATTTAATAGATGGACATTTTTGTGTACATCTTTACTTAATTTGTATAGCCCTACTGAAATAGTTGCTCTTTAAAAAATATATTTATACAGAAATGAAAGGCAACATATTAACTTGTCTGTTTTTTCTTTACTTTTTGCAGAGACACTTTGAACTATATGAAGGAATTGATGCCAGGCTAGTTTTTCAGCTCACTCATCGTGGGCAGGATCCACTAATTTTTCATGCTGATACTGAACACTTAGCCAACAAGTAAGTTAACAAATAGACAAAATTATGAAACACATATAGGAAAATGTTTAAAAAAAGTGATGTGTTACTAAAGTGCAGCTGTTGGATTTGCGGCCCTTAACGTTTTGCAGTTGCAGGAGGCTGAGGGGGAAGTTTAATAGTACCAACATACAGTAATGAGCAATTGAAAACATATCCTCAAAATTATCTTTAGAATGGAAACATGGTACTATATTAGCTTTAAAACATTGAAAACCAACTTGTAAATTTCATTGTCATGCAAGATATTCATTACAACACTCTATTTGAATATTTCTTTCACATCTTTTATGCGCACTAATGGAATGAATAGAGTGGTATATTTTGCATACATTCGTAGTCTATTAACATATGGGATAATCTTCTGGGGAAATTAAAAAAATAGCTTTAAGGTTTTTATGATGCAAAAGAAAGTAATACGGATTATGGCTGATATCACAAACAAAACTAGTTGCAAACCATACTTTAGAAAATTTAAAATTTTGTCTTTGCCATGCATGTATATATATGAAACACTTAACTACATGAAAGAAAACCTAAATTCATTCAAAACAAAAGCCCGCCTTGGTATCGTGGTGGTAGCATGTCTGCCTCACATTCAAGAGGTCCCGAGTTCGAATCTCGGTTAGGGATGAGTTACCTGGATAAGGTGTTTACCAGGGTTTTCCCTTATCTTTCAAGACAAATGTCGGGTAACTGTAAGCTCCATGTGGACCCTGGACTCATTTGAGCATCATTTCACCCAATTCATTCAACGTTCGATATGACTTAACGTTGGAGGACGTAAATTTAAAAAAAAAAAAAATCAAAACAAATGCAGAAGTTCATACACATGATACTAGAGCAAAGAACAATCCTTTTAACAATTTGCATAGAACCAGATTGTATGAAAGTATCTTCACATATGCTGGTCTACATTTATTCAATAACCTACCTCAGAGTATAAAGAATATTGAGTCCAGACCAAAATTTAAAAAGGCTCTATTTAATTTCTTAATGGGGAGAAACTTTTATAGTGTAGAGGATTTCCTAAATCATGAAAAAGAGTAAACTCCACATTTGTGAATAATTTTATATAGCATTTCTCTATGGTCTTTATATATTTTATTTCCTTTTCTACCTTTTTTTGGATCCTATATCTGTTACAGTTTTTAGTCTTATGTAACTTTTATATTTGTCTTTGTATCTTGAACTGACATATCTTATAACATATGTATTATGTTCTAAAGGATGAAATAAATACAATACAATACAATACAAAGGTTGCATAACATTCTGACATAATACATGCGGTCTAGTAGACTTTCATCATATACAGGTTTCTTCATTTAAAACCTAACGGATCGTACAGCATTTTGCCTCTTCCTTGACCGTGCCAGATTCCTCCACTACTGGCTGTCATTGTGCATGGGGCTAATGGTGTGCACTGCACTCAGAAGTATTGTAACGGCCACCAACATGAATGGGTGCTTGACTCTAGAGCAACGCATTGTCATGCGTAAAAGTTATTATAAATAGGAATTGCCAAGCTGTGTTTGCACAGAGTATATTCAGATGTTCCCTGGTAAAGTGCTTGCTTCTAGATTTAAATCCACGAGATTGTGAGGAAATTCGAAACTACTGGTTTTGTGACAAAAAAACAAAAACAAAAAAGCAAAAACAAACAAAGCATAAACATACAGTGTTAACAGAGGAAAAGTTACGACAAAGACACATGTTCTGAATGTTCAACAACCAAATCCATAGTACAAAATTGAATCGAGAATATATTGACACATTGCTTCACTCACACTGTTTATTCACAGGACATGTTTCAAGAGCTCTTGCTCCTATCCTCAGCTGATACTCGACTAGTGCAAGTTGTAGTGGTTTCTTCTTTCTCCGTATATGTCCTGTGAATAAACAGTGTGAGTGAAGCAATGTGTCAATATATTCTCGATTCAATTTTGTACTAATTTGTGCTTCACTGTCCCTACGCTTCTTTCAAGTTTATACTTTGAACCAAATCCATCCCAAAATTAGCACAACAAGTGGTAATTTCAGAGTCTTCTGCACATAGAGCAACTGAATTATTAAAACTAAAACCATGTAAGTGTTCAAGTGTCCATACTTTAAAACATATTAGCCCAGTATCACCAGAGCAGACTGTAAATGCAGAGAAGTACCAAAAGGACATTTTGACTGTTTCATCATGAACTGACTGAAGAGAAATCCTGTGGGTGATTTCAACAATATTCTGCATCTGCCCATACAACAGAAGAATCCATGAATAAAATGAGGGAAGTGTTTGAAGATACAATGATTAGTGCTGTTGTATAGCATTCTTGCTCCCCTGATCTAGCAGTGTGTGATTTTTACTTGTGGGTTAACTTGAAAGACAAAATTTACAAGACAAATCATCATACATTGGAAGAACTAAAACAAAATATTAGAAATGAAATCAGATACATTACAGTGGCCCAACTTAATTGTGTGTATCAGAATGTATTCTCACAATATAATGCTTGTTTAGCCGAGCATGGATAACATTTATAGCATCTGCTATACAGAGTGTTAAACATACTTAACGCATGGATTTTATGTAGGAGCAAAACTGACTAGCACACCCAATCACACACAGGCAAAATGCTGTGCACCATTAAGCTTAAAATGAAGAACCCTTTAAGAACTGCATGCATTATTCATTGTGACACAATGGTGCAAGATCTTTCCCTTATCCTGAAGGACGAATATTGGGTAACTCAAAGCTCTGTGGACCCTGGCTTCATTTAAGCATCATTTCATCCATTGCATTCATCGTCCGATATGACTTAACGTTGGAGGATATAAATTAACAAAAAAAAAAAAAAAAAGGTACAAGATCAACAATATTAATGAATCTAGCCATACCAGTGCAACACAACTTACACTTTTTTATGCATAGAGTCAACATAAACATTCAATGCCATGGCCGGGATTTAAACCACGGATCTCCTGGTTTCCGTCCAGTTGCTCTAACCCATTGAGCTATCATGGTCAACGTGCCGTCCTGACATTAAATTCTCCATTTGACTCATATATTTTCCCGGTAGACCACTAGGGGCTCTTGTATCTGAGATACACCGTTTGTGGTGACTTACTATCGTAAGTACTTGATTCCCAGGCTTCATCATTTAACTCTTATTATTTTAGTTAATTGATGGAAATTAATCATTTCTTCACACTAGCCATATATAGGCTAAGGTTTTTGATGGATAGAGTCAACATAAACATTCAATGCCATGGCCAGGATTTGAACCACAGATCTCCTGGTGATTAATTTCGTTCAATTAACTAAAATAATGAGAGTTAAATTATGAAGCCTGGGACTCAAGTACTTACGATAGTAAGTCGCCACAAACAGTGTATCTTGGATGCAAGGGCCCCTAGTGGTCTACCGGGAAAATATACGAGTCAAATGGAGAATTTAATGTCAGGATGGCACGTTGACCATGGTAGCTCAATGGGTTAGAGCGACTGGACGGAAACCAGGAGATCCGTGGTTCAAATTCTGGTCATGGCATTGAATGTTTATGTTGACTCTATCCATCAAAAACCTTAGCCTATATACGGCTAGTGTGAAGAAATGATTAATTTCCATCAATTAACTAAAACAACTTACACTTATAAAGTTTATTTACTTAATGATGGTTACCGAATGGAATATTGGAATATTTGTTTTCACAATAAATGGTAAAGTAGCTTACTTCTAACAGTGGCACATGTGATGGACATATGTGCCATTTTAAAACCTTCTGTAGCACATACATGTGGGGCATTGATGCCAAGGTTGGCAGTGAATGGCTCTGCAACTGTTGAGGTTATCTGCACTGCTATTCAATTTTGGCAGCTGCCGCCAGGACTTGTTTCAGCCATTCAGATGTTGGACTTCGAAAAATTTCTTTAGGACGTAAAAGAATGAATATACAAATATTTAGTATGTTATCTCACAATTTGAAGAGTTGTAGTAATCAAACATTTAAAATTAAGCTGAAGCAGTTTTGGGGGAGGAAATGGAAAGAAGAGCCACAATATATTCAGGAACATTCATTTTATACAAATAATGAATTTTTAAATAATTGCTAACGTAATTAATACTTTAAGTCCGTAAATAATACTGTAAATACTGTATAATCTTATTGACATACTCCACATCCTGTTGTCAAAGGAAATTGTAGGATTTATGGAACACAAATGAATATGCATGTGTTTACGTTTGTGCATGTATGGGTGTGTGCGATACCCTTTTTACTTAACCAGTTGTGAATATTAGAATGTGAACAAGAAATGTTTATGCTCTGCTTGTCTTTTTCAGGTGGATTGCAGCTATGCTTGAAGCTACAGTTCTCAAGTGAACTTCAAAAAGTTAACCTTTATCTTTACACCTCATACATTATTGGTCAAACAAAAATTTGGTTGTAACATATACTGCACTGTATAAATGCATATAAACAGGGAAACTGTAAATAAATTACAAATTGATTCAACTTTAAGGATTGTTATAAATTTAATGTAAATGGAATGTTGTATTACACAGAGAGAATCTATGTGCAAGTTATAATACAGTCTCTTGTGCCTTGTTATGAAACTTCATTTTGAAGAGATCAGTTTTTATTTATATGTATAAAAATAAAATAAATCTTCTAATATTTAAAACTAAAATGTTTATCTTATATTAGCCTGGCTTAAAATTACCCCAGATGAAAGCTTAAACTTAAGAAATTACGAATACATTTGGGAAACAAAATATTTGAGAACCTTGTGTATTTCCTGAGTCACTTGAGCTACTGAACTGTTCTCCTCCCATATTTCCACTTGTTCATTTTAGCTGTGGAATATACAAATGATATTAAAAATACTGGATTGATTATGTATAGTTTAGATGGGTTCTACACAATCTAATGAATGGATTTGTCTCTGGCATTCTTATCAGCATCTTCATTTCTGGAAGGTGTTTGGAAAGTAGAATTAAATTTAGGGGTGGGGAGGTAGAAGCTACAACTGGAATTTGAACCACAGATCCTTCACCATACATTTGATTTACTGTAATGAGAGACAGTTCAGTATCGAGGTCTACTTTGGAGTAAAAAACCGTCTCCGTAACCAGAGTGAAACCAAATGCTCTGTGGGCATTTCCAATAGGGCAACACCTTATTTCTTAAAAAGCCTCCACTTTTGAGTGGACGTGGATATGCCACTTACATGTGCCAGTCCATCAGGAAGGCTAGTGAAAAACCTCTGTTGGACCGCCAATGACCTAGCACACCAAGCTACTGCTATCTGGGCTAGTACCAGAGATGCTTTTAGGATTCTGTGTCAGCCCAATACCCATGGATGTCGGGAACCACTGCCCTGCTGAGACCAACCCAACCTGAACAGCTCACCTTCAGGAGGGGCTCGAATATTTGGCTCAGCATACTTCTGTGAAGATTTCTATTTCATAATATTTTTCAATAATTTCTTCCATAAGTGTACTATCTGCGGATGTGGCCAGTTTACTATTTGTAAAAGTGTATCATCTGCTGAGTCTGGTGTCATTCCATGTGTTATTTTGTAAGTTTTGGCTGCTTCTTCCATTGTAAAGTAGATAGGTTTCACTCCAGCAACAACATAGTGTTACCCAAACGACAAGCCCGCAATGCCGAGCAATAAATGAAGGCCGGTGGAGAGAGGGGAGACAGGAGGGGTAACTGAGTCTTCGTTTACCCCTCCTCCTGCCACTCGAAGTGACGCGAAGCTTCGAGAATGTTTTTCCCCTCCATAAAAGGAGATTCAGGAAACTTAAGGGCCGATCGATACCGGAAGCGACAGTCAGTTGAGTGTAGTGTTGTTATGGCGTGCATTGTGTAAGTAGCGTCGAGCGTACGTGTAAAGACGAACTGGTAAATTGTAATTGTGAACAGTGTATTGCTACGAAAATAAAGTGCAATTTTTTGTGTTTGTAACCTCGACTTTTTATTTCACGAACCCACAAAGTCACAACTGGCGTCAGAAGTGGGATAATGGCCATGGAATTGGCACTGGAAAAGATTTTACACAAAATGGAAGAAATGAAGGCCGAAATAACAGCAAAAACAGAAGCGGCAAATAACAACCTCACCGCCGAGTTGAAGGAAATGAAGACGGCAAATGAAAACCTCGCTACAAAAACAGAAGCGGCAAATAACAACCTGGCCGCAAAGCTGGAAGAAATGAAGACGGCTAACGATAACCTCACGGAAAAGATGGAAGAAATGAAGGTTGCGAACGAGGCCCTCGCCGCCAAATTTGAGGAACAGTTGGCCGGCATGAGGGAAGACGTCACGGGGCTCGGCAAGCGGATCGGCCAAGTGGACGAATGCGTCGGAGACCTGACAAGCCGCATTAATGAGCTGGAAGGAAAGGCCGACAGCAGCGTCAAGTCCCTGAACGCCATGGTAGAGGACGTCGTCGGCAGGAAACTGAAGGATTTGAAGGCCGACGCGCCGGGACGCGACACAACATCTGCGCGCGTCAAACCGCCGAAATATGACGGCGCGTCAACATTTGAGGTCTTCCGCCGCCAGTTCGACACAGTGGCCAAGCACAACAGATGGTCACCGGAGGAGGAGGCCACACAGTTAATAGCCAGCCTCCAGGGACGGCCCGCGGAAGTCCTAAACGCGGTGCAGACAACGGCGGCGCCCAAGGAAATCTGGGAGGCCCTGGAGAATCGTTTGGGGAACCACCACTTAGCCGTAGCGTACCGCAGCCAACTAAAGGCAAGGTCACAGCAGCCGGGGGAGACGCTGCAGGAGTTCGCCATAGCGATTGAGCAGCTAGCTAGCAAGGCCTTGGTTGACCTGCCACTGGAATTCGTATCCCGGGAAGCCGCCTACAACTTTGTCGACGGGGTACGGGACACGGAGATTCGTCAGCGCCTAATGCTCGGCGATTATAAAACCATCCACGAGGCGCTGACAGCGGCATTAAGGATGGAGGCGGCCAAGGTAGCATCTATCCTGACGTCGAGAACGAGGAGTGTCCACTACGCCGGAGACAGAAGACCAGCTGAGGGACGCCGGCGAACACCTAGTGGCCTATGTTGGGGGTGTGGACAGCCCGGGCACTTGCAGAGAGACTGCCCACACCAGGAAGGGCAGCGGGAAGAACGAGTAAGGCCCGGCGTGGAGAGGGACACGTCGGCGCCATCACCACCACAGCTTCATCGCGGACGGCTGGGTAGGAGGAAAGCCGTGCCGCGTGCTAGTGGACACTGGGGCAGCCGTGACCATCATCAGACCTGACGTGGCGAATGGTTTGCCGACGAGGAAGCCGAGCCGACCATACCAGCTTATGTTGGCATCGGGCGACACCTTGCCTGTGGAGAAGGAGTCCCTGCTGGAGCAGACCTTGGGACGGAGTGCCGTGCGTTTGTGGGTGTTCGTCGCGAAGGTGGCTGAGGAGGTGATTCTGGGACTGGATGCCCTCAGGAGCCACGACGCGACGGTCGACGTCGGCCGGAAGGTCCTGAGGCTCAACGGAGAAGAGGTTATACTCCGTCAACCAGAAGAGCGCCTTGGAATTTGCAGGGTCATCTTGAATGAAGATGTGGTTGTCCCCGCAAGGAGCGAGGTGATGGTGACGGTGCGACCGGAAGGCCAGACGGCACGCTGGGTTCAGAGGCTGCAGGAGTACGACTTCACCTCGGAACATCGCAGAGGGAAGAGCCACGGTAACGCGGACGCTATGTCCCAAAGACCCTGTCCAGAAGAGTGCGGCCAATGCACAAGAGTGGAGGAGAAGGAGCGTGCCGCAGCAGTTCGAGCAGTCACGGCAGTGCCTGCGGATGGCTGGGATAGCGCAGGCCTGAGGAGGGAGCAGCTGGCAGACGCAGACTTGGGGCCACTCTTGAGGGAAGTGGAGGCAGGGACGAGACCAACCTGGGCGGACGTCGCACCGAGGAGAGCCACCTACAAGTCTTACTGGGCCCAGTGGGACTCGTTGAAGACCAGAGAGGGTGTGTTGTTCCGGGTATGGGAATCACCCGATGGGAAGACGCAGAGAGAACAGTTGGTACTTCCCCGGAGTAAGGTTCCGGAAGTCTTGGAAGAAATGCACGCCGGTACTTCAGTGGGACACCTGGGAGCGAACCGGACGATTGACAAACTACGACAGCACTACTACTGGCTGAGGCTCCGAGCAGATGCTGAGAGATGGTGCCGTCAGTGTCACGTGTGCGTGTCGAGTCGCGGCCCCCAGACTAGGAGCCGGGGTCGCATGCAACAGTACAACGTCGAAGCGCCATTCGAACGGATTGCCATTGACATTGCTGGACCGTTCCCAATATCCGACCGAGGCAACAAGTACCTGATGGCGGTCGTGGATTACTTCACTAAGTGGCCGGAGGTGTATGCCATCCCGAACCAAGAGGCAAGGACAATCATAGACTGCCTCGTGGAGCAAGTGTTTTGACGATTTGGGGTGCCATTAGAGCTGCACAGTGATCAAGGCACCAATTTTGAGTCCAACCTGATGAAGGAGGCACTAGAGAGACTTGGGGTTAACAAGACCCGCACAACACCTCTACATCCCCAGTCGGATGGCATGGTCGAGAGGTACATCAAGACCTTAGAGGAACACTTGAGGAAGGTCGTGGCCAGCCACCAGCGAGACTGGGACGTCAAGGTGCCACTGTTCTTGCTGGCCTACCGCTCATCAACACACGACACCACAGGGATCACGCCAGCCAGCTTAATGTTCGGCCGAGAGTTACGCCTCCCCTGTGACCTGGCTTTTGGTAGCCCTCCGGGGGTGAGACAGCCAGCAACCGAGTATGTGGAGAACCTGGTGGACCACCTCCACGACATGCATGAGATGGCTCGCCAGAACATCCAGAAAGCGAGCAACCGCATGAAAACCCGATACGACAGGCAAGCCAACAGCCAAGGGTTCCAGCAAGGTGACCTGGTCTGGTTGTACCGCCCGACCCGGACTAAGGGACGCTGCCCGAAGCTTCAGCAACCATGGCAAGGACCGTACCGTGTGGTGAAGAGGATTAACGACGTGGTCTGCCGCATCCAGAAGGTGCCCCGAGGAAAGATGTTGGTGGTACACCTGGATCGCCTGGCCCGCTATGATGGCGCTGTTCGGGACGACAAGCCTTGAGGAGGGAGCAGTGTTACACAAACGACAAGCCTGCGATGCCGAGCAATAAATGAAGGCCGGTGGAGAGAGCGGAGACAGGAGGGGTAGCTGAGTCTTCGTTTACCCCTCCTCCTGCCACTCGAAGTGATGCGAAGCTTCGAGAATGTTTTTCCCCTCCATAAAAGGAGATTCAGGAAACTTCAGGGCCGATCGATACCGGAAGCGACAGTCAGTTGAGTGTAGTGTTGTTATGGCGTGCATTGTGTAAGTAGCGGCGAGCGTACGTGTAAAGACGAACTGGTAAATTGTAATTGTGAACAGTGTATTGCTACGAAAATAAAGTGCAATTTTTTGTGTTTGTAACCTCGACTTTTTATTTCACGAACCCACAAAGTCACAATATGAAGCTTTGAAAGATATAATTCTGTGAGCTTTGGCAATTTTGATGGTTATTATTCTCTGGGATCTTTGTTCTCTTTCCTCTCCTCCGGAAAATATTTTCCCACTTTAGAATGACGTAACATTTTCCATTTGGAAATTGTTGAATTAATAAGGTGAGTTCCTGTAAATATTTTGTTCCAACTAAATCACTGCCTACAAAAGTAATGTTCTTCAAATATTCTGGTAAATTATTAATATCATTTTATAGTTTTAAGCAGTTTAATTTGAAGGATCTTTTAAATAGTTTTGTTTTACTAGTAGGCATATGTAACTTGTTCTTATTATATGTGTTATGTGAATGCACTTCTGTGCTGGTGATGCAATTGGCTTCATTGATCTTGACATATATGAGTAATTGCTTTTTATATAAGCATGGTAGTGTCAAAATATTCAGCCTGTGGAAGTATTCCTTGCAGCTTTTTGATTTTGGTTCTTATATGATTCTTACTGCTTTTTTTCTGTAGTTCACAAATTATATTACTAGTGGTAGTATTTCCCCGTAGTGGTAAGCCATACAACAACAAAAGGATACCGTTTTAGGCATGCCGAGTGCAACTTTAATTGGTAAAGAACAAACCTGGCCCTCTTTAGTTTCCCTCCTAACTTTTCTGTGTTTATCCTAACTTAAATTTTTATTGAGAAGAAATCCCTAAAACTTGGTTTCATGATAATAGTTTACTAATCTGGAATATATTCTGATGATTGGAATGACCATTGCTTTATACTTTATCTTGGATGTTAAAGGCAGTAGATTTGTCTTTGTTTACAAGCAATTTATTGATTTTAAACCAGTTGAGTATGTTATTCACAGTAAGTAACATTTTGTTGAGCATCCTTATTTTTAGCTGCAATAGAAATACTTGTATCATCTGCAAAATGCGTGACTTGTATACGAGAAAGGACAATGAGCACAAGCTGTCTGAAGAATAAATGCAGATGGCTAATAGTGGAAGCTTACATAAAAACAAATATATAAGCAGTATTAGGGCACCATTCCCGTTGCATGTGCTTTACCATGTGGCATTACTAGAGAGCGGCAGTTAAGTCTCTTAGTCACAGTGAACGGGTTCAAATCAAGTCAAAATGCAAACACTGCTGTGCGAACTCGTATGCTCATAAAGTATAAAATTAATACTCAGTGTGTTAACATTTTTAAAGAAGAGAAACATAGAGGCCTAATTATTCAGTTAAATAATGTTATAAGAACAGCAACAGCAGGGGGGAAAAGTGAACGAACTGTGCATAATATAGTGAAAGAGGTTCAAAATTGAAAGTGAGCAGCAGATAAACTGTCAACACCTGGTAGACATCACCCATAGCCATAAAGGTTAGAACTTGAGCTTGAAAAATGCCTTGTGAGCAGAACTTTTCTCTAGTTTCATGAACAGAGAATAGAAATTCCTACAGTTCTAAACTTGTGAATGCTGTTAAAGGACAGATCCCTTTTGAAGGTACAAAGGCACATTCTGGAGAATGCTTAAAGGCATCAGATATTGATTTCACAAGTGCAAAAATATGTATATTACGTATGTTGTGTTAATGCTTTAATGGTCAGACTGTACTGCACTATATTCCTGCCTTCTCTGACCTCTGTGCCATGCAACATCAGTGACCTCCTCTAATAACTGCACTCATTCATCAGATGGGTAATAAACTAGTAAATCGTTTATATACAACAAGAACATAAAGGACCTAAAATAGATTCCTGAGGAACCCCATATGATACAGATCTTTAATTTGAATTCCTTTGTTACTTCTTTTTTTCGAGTGTTCAAGAAATCAGTTTCAACTATTTCCTTTCTCTTTTCCAGGTAAGATTTAAACCATTTTAAGGGTATCCCTTTTACAGCATATTTATTTAATTTATGTAGTAGTGTTTTGCGGCCTTCCTATCAAACACTTTGTATTAATCTAGAAATAGTCGTACACCTAGTGTGCTTTCATCTGAGGTTTCTTAAATGCTCTCTAAAAATTATTTACTTTCAAATTGAAAGCCATATTGACAGCTTTTTGATTGAAGCACATTTCAGGGTCATGAATGTCTATTTCTTAGGCAGTGTGTGATTGTTGCAGTCTGCTTCTGCTGCCGCTGCTACCACCACCACCACCACCACCACCACCACCACCACCACCACCACCACCACCACCACCACCACCACCACCACGACCACCATCACCGCTGCTGCTGCTACTGCTAGTAAAGAACTTATTAAATTATCTTGGAGTAATTCAAATCAGATCATCTTTTTGTCATTCTTTCTTATGAAAATCTGTTTTCATATCATAAGTTCTGCTTTCTAGGCGAGAGTTTGGAATTGGTTTTTACATTCTCATAACTATTGCAGTTCATTTGGGTAAACCTCCTTTTTATTTGAAAGAATCATGTCTGGTTGCAAAATTGAAAATTTTGTTGGAGTCGAATATGAGTGAAAGGTAAATTTGCTGAATATTTGTTTCTTCTCCTTTTGTGTGTGCTGTAATTATAGCTGGCACAAAACTTCTGGAGTTGTGACTCTGACTGATAATCCAGCTGACGAGTCTGGGAATTGTGTATTGCTTATCATTTTCAGTGTTAGGAGTATTGATATGGTAGTTGTGCTTACTCACAACTCGCACCACATACAATCTGCATTGAAAGGTTTTCATGTGTTGGCATGTTTTTAAAGAGAGCAGTAGTAGTGCCTATAAGCACTAGTGTTGTTAATCTCAGAAACTATTTGTAGTTGGTTTATAATACTCGTCACTTACTTGTTTATATTTATGAGAGACTAGTTTCAAAGACATTCACCTCCATTTTCAATCTCTTTCCAACTGGCATCTGTTGTCTGCTCTCTCTCTGGTGGTGGAACTATGAACTTCTTTGTCAAATTATCTACTGGTGGGATTTCAAAGTTCATTACGCGATCCTTATTTTTCCATATGAATATGTTCTCCCATGTTGTCAATTTATTTTGGTTTATCACTCCTTTTAATAATTTTGGATTTGGATCAATTTCATGGTTTTCATTCCAAAAGTGAAATGCTACTGCTGACTTATCTTCTTGTTTCAATCTGATGTTTCTAAAGTGCTCTTTGACTCTGGTTTTTAGATTTCTTTTAGTTTGACCTATGTAGCATTTTTCACAATTCTTACAACTTATCTGATATATTCCGGATCATCAGTTAACAGAAGTCTCGGCCCGTCTTGACAACCGTTTGCGTACGACCGAAAATAATATTCCACTATAAACACTATTCCCTCCATTGTCACTTCCAGTCACAAATCACAAAGTTCTTTACACAACTAACAATACATCATGGCGATGTAATAACACGCAGACGCTCAGGCGAGCACATGCTTACTGCGCGAAAATAAGTACTGTATATTTTGGCGCATACCGTAACATGGTCGTAAGCAGATGACGTCTAAGTCAGAGCCATGATCTGATAATTTAGTGTGGAGTGCTATGTGTATACCCGTTGACAAAACGTATAACGGGAATGATGTCCCATGCCCTCTACGGAAACAGAACTGTGTTTTCGGCCACATGTGATTTGGTTCCAGATGGAGATTCAATCGGTCCTGTATTAATTTTTCGAAAAGTTTACGGAGCGTGAGCAGCATACCTATGGGTCGATAATCCGTGGGTTGTTAGCCCTCTCTTCCCAGTTTCAGGATTGGGTGAATGAGGACACTCCTCCACGATCCTGGAGTGTTGCCCGAATGTAAAATATGCGTATAGACCTTGGCCAGGAGGCGATACCACGCTTCGGGAAGGGATTTGAAATACTTATATGTGATGTCATCCTTTCCCAGAATAGAGGCATCATCTGTCTCTCTAACATGGCGGAGCACCACATGTGCCACGATGGGATGGAATAATGGTTTCCCCAGATCCACAGGATGTTGTAAATTCTATCACACAGTCTGGAGAGATGTGCTGTAAGAAATGTGCCTGTAATTCCAGTTGCCCTCTTATGGGATATGGCTTCTGTGGGTTTCTCAAACGCTTAAACCAAATTAGACGCTGCTGCATGAGGGCCGTCAGTGTAACCGAGGTGATAGACGAACAGTATGTTACCCTAGACGCTTTCTTAATCCATCTCAGCTTACGTCGTACGAGTGCCTCCGTATGTTTTAGCGTGAGATATGTTTCCCGTCTTCGGCCCCGCTGGTAGACGGAGTACGCGCGGTGGTTTTCCGGAACCAGACGGGAGCACTCCGGTGACAATCAGGGAGAACGAGGATCCGTGACTGTTGTCTGGCTATCACGGAATTAATTTACTCCAGGTACTGCAGCAATGTGTTTCTAGATGTAGGTACTGTAATGACGCCTCCGGGATATGAGCTATTGACCTTACTAAATATTCGCGGAGGTTTAATTTTATGCATCATTAATTATTACATGATTTTGTGATTAGGCAGCGCAGGAACCACTAGTGTGCAAACCTCAAAAGTTGTTATTGGAACGCACCGGCCACGAAAACAAAACCATTATTCCTTGCTCTTATTCAGTGACCCTAACCTACCTTTCAGGTAATGGGGCAGTTAATTGTGCAAAAATCGGACAGTTGCAAGGTTGCTATTCAGTGTAAAACTACACATTTCGTCCTATCAGGTACGATTTTGCGCGTACTTAGATAGCAAATCCAAGCAATATGGAAATGTAAATGAAATGTGTAGTGTTTAACGCTCGCTTTTACTACATACGGCACCGCAGGCGATGACACTGATGATACATGAGATGAAGATGGAGCACCGGTGGAATGAGATGGTGGGGGAAGCCGGAGATGCCGGAGGAAACCCGCCCGAGCGCCGTGTAGTCAACCACAAATCTCACTTTGCGATCGCCTGGGATCGAACCCGGGCTGCCTTGGTGAGAACCAAGCGGTCTAACCACTGAGCCATGGCGCGGCCAGCAATATGGAGCGCTATACGAACGTTAAAATGGCGGATATGGTTTTGATGGATGGAAGAGCTGAAGAGTTCAACGAATGCACGATTAATTTAGTTTCATTAAAAATATGGATTGTAAAAATAGTTACATCAATGATAATATTTATTTGTTTAACTTCAGAGTATTTTGTTATGATCTTAATTGTAGAATATTTTCAACCACTTACTGTAAATATCAATAGCTTCCTTTTCAGTTACAAATGCTTTATTTAGTATTATCAAACACGTGAAATAAAATGCTCGTCTCACTGTATAAGCCATTTAGTTTTGGTTAATTTATCTACAATTCTTTGATGTTATCTGTTCTGTTTATCATTAAATGTTTCCATCCTGAACTTCACTAACATTAACTTCCCTTTAAAAGGTACAATTTGCATATATCCACCAGCTTATTTGTCACCATGGACTATTATAACGGAATGTTGGAACACGTTAAACACTCATAAGCAATAATTAATTAAGCAGTAGCTTCTTTCGCGGTTTCATAAGCCAAACAAATTCTTAATAGTAGCAAGCAAGCTGCTACGGAATATGCCGGTATGTTAAACAGTTACAGCATGCCCCATTGCATGTGACCTATACCTGTGAACTCCAACAGCGTGAGGCACGCGTCACTGTTCCGTTCAGTGCCTAATCCACGCTCATTCTGGAGCATTTATATGCAGCTCTATTGGCGGTAAAACTATCTATATGTGTGACATAGAAGCTAAGCAACTACTTGTATATGTTCGTTCGGTGTCGTTTTGAAGCACTCTGTATATGCGTGGTGTCAATTATAAGTTTAAATGAGTTTTTAGTCGCAATAAAGTATGAAACAGCTGTTCCGGGGCTTGTTACAGTAATTTCTTGAAAATCTGTTGAAGTAAACTAGTATCCATGTTCTGTCCTTCCAGTGGTTCACTCCGGCCCTTTTGAATATCTATTGCATCCAGTGCAGCTATCTTTCCATCTAGGAACATATCACTTGTTATTACTTGAGCATCTCCTGGTACCACCGTGTCCGAATGTAGGAGAACCCTGATCTGTCCCCCTCTATTGCTGGTCACCTTGGAGATTATTCGTCTTGCGGATTCCACTGGCCATCGACCAAGTGGTGCCCAGAATGCTGGCCGCCACTATGTTGCGGTAGTTTTCGTTGATTCCAGGCATTTACGTTTTGTGAAAGTATGCGGCGTCAGTATCCTAGAGCCTGCTGAGGAATATCGTGGTGCGAATAGGTCTGTGCGGCTCGTTAATCGAGGAAATGGGTTCGTTTCAACTCTTGCCGAATTATCGCCGGAGCATTTAATGATGTCTGTACAAGCAGCACTCCCTGACTCCATGTTACGTGACTTGTATTTCGACACTGGGAGTTTCGCAATAGTGCTTGAAATGTGGGATTTTAACTTATACTTTGGGCAGTGTTGTCTATCAGTTGCTGTGTGTCCCTGTTTACAGTTCATACATCGGAGCCTATTTGTTGGACAGTCTAATTGGCCATTCAAGTAGGTCTGACCACATTTAAGGCAACGTCTATTATTACGACAGAATTTCGCCCGATAATGAAACTTGGTGCAGTTGTTACATATTGTGTGCCCAACACAAGAAGGCAAGCTAGAGGAATGTGTAACGTAATTACGTTTGCTGTCTCCACGGTGTTTATGCTCCCCTTCCCAGTATGACAAGAATGCTAGATTCTTTAAAATAAAGTGTCATAACTCACCCATGCATAATACCTATCAATACAGTTACTGCAAAAACATTAGATCTGTCTGCACGGGTGACTCTTATGCACTCTCAGACACTCATTTTCTAGTAAACAGATGCACTACCAGAGCAGATAAACAGTTCAAACCGCTCTCCCCTTCGTCGCTTGCCTTCTTGTGATGACTATACAGTATTAAGACACGCTGTGTAAATGGATCTACAGTAAAGCGTTGGTAATACATTTAGATACGTTCCATTAAACTGTGACTAACAGATCGTGTTGGAACATATTATGTTTCTCCGCTTAACTGTATTCTTCAATTCAACCTATATACGTTGTGTACGGGTAGTTGTCCCGTTAATTGTAAGTGGATGCTGAGTTCTTTAAGTCCATGTCTAAATCAACTCCTCTAATTTCCGCAGTAACAAGCAAATTGTAAAATGGTATTATGAGCGTGTATCATGAATGACATCAAAGTTCGAGTCCAAGACGGCGTTAGCGTAATGTGCTGAGGAAAAATGAACTTCTAACTGGTTAAATCCTGATTAATTGCTGTGCGTCACTCCCTGTGCATGTACAAATAACCGTTTACCCAATTTGAGTGGTTGGAAATCCCTTATGTTTTTGCTGTTTTTGCGTGTAAGAAAAAAAAGTCCCTGATCAGTTGTTACATATCGTAAGGGCTGTTTGAGTGTTATGGATGATAGCGAGTGGTTGAGTTCTGGTTGTGTGCCACTCGAATTTTCGAGTGTCAATGTCGCTTCTGGTAAAGGCTGAATGATTTCTATTTCTTGTATACTATTTTAATGCATTGCCGGTAATTTTTGTTTCCACCCCCACTTCTTGTACTGTGGTTTCTACCCCTTTGGAATTAGACATGCTGTGTCCCTGCTATCTCCGGAGGCCTCTGCTGCCGTGGAAATAACATAACCTCACAAAACCTATACAATGGGAAAGTTGTAATATACTTCGCCACTCTTACCTCTGTAACGTCGCCACTCGACACGAGTCGGTACGTAGGTAGTGCACAATATAATGTTAATACTCACTTCCTTTTCGCTGTGGTAAATAAACCAAATCTAGGATTAATATTAATACATTACTACCTGCTCCTGTCTTTGCTAACGCTCTGGCCGGCAGTAACGCGTCTCTTGCCTCCGATAGACTAGAGGCGAATCATTTCAGTAAGTATAAGAGTTTTTTATTTGTTCCATTTATACCCCGCTTTTAAGTGCAATGGTCATATCGATGGCCGTTCTCCTTTGGAACATACCGAAGATTTAAACTCGTATTCGTTGGGTTTTAATCATTAGATCACGCACATATTCGCACTCTCATTTATACTTCAGGACTCTGTGGAAGAATTACTTTGTTCGGAGAAAAATCCCAACCCCCACCGCCGGGAGTCGAACTCAGGACCCCTAGCACGGCAGGCAGGAGCTCCACCAACTGAGTACAAAGAGTTGTGAGGTACAAAAATGCAAGAATCCGACGTTTCTATACACACAGGAGTTATACACACAATTTCCAAATATGTCATTTAAAGTTTAGAAGAAAAAAATTAGAACAACTTTATGTATAAATAATGATGATGATTGATTAATTGACGATTAATTTAATTTAAATAATATTAATTTAATTTTATATATTTGTTAATAGTGTGAAGTACTAGTTTTGTGTGACTGGTGTGGATATGAATGAAATGTTATTGTATGTTTTATTTGGATTAATTTTGATAAAAAGTTATATATAAATGCTTTTTATTGTTAATATTTTTAATATGTATAGTTATATATTTATTGTTTTCATAATGTATAATAATTGTGTATTTTTAATAGTTGTTATTTTTATGTGTAAAAACTAATCTGTAAATTATGTTGTATGTATGAATGCAGTATAAATAAATGTTAGAAGTCTGGTATATTAGCTATGGTTTAACAAATTAGGGACCAGGATATATTTACAGATTTTGGAGAAACTTTCTTTTGTGCGACACAAGACTATTTTCTGCACGTACGCATGCGCAAGCAGACGACCAGCCTGTTCTTGCATTGCAGCCAACATGAGAAAGATATGTAAAACTTGCAGGCAACCTCTGCAAAAATGCCCCAGACATAGGTGACGCAGTCCGTGTGCAAAGGAACATGGTTTGAGCAGGCTAAGTTATCGTCCGGTCAAATTTTGTTACTCATGCACTGCTTTGCACATAAACAATCCTTAGACACTACGATCCGAGACGACACGGTGCTCAGTAGGAAAAACATGTATGAGCTCACGGACTGAAACGGACTGGTTCGACTACTGCCGCGAATGTGTATGATGTCAAATGATACAAGTATACTGCAAGGGGGAAAATTGGCGGTCCAAGTCACGTCGTCCACATGGACGAATGCAAAATGGGACGACGAAAGTTTCATCGTGGGCGCGTCGTAGAGGGCAACTGGATCCTCGGAATGATCGCCGTTGAATCGAATGAGCTCCGGATGACGATATGCTCCAACAACAGAATGGATGCAAATTGCATCTACAGTCTAATTGCAGTGCTCACGATGACACTTGCGTCGTCCTATTTTGCATTCGTCGATTTGAACGACGTGTAATTTAGAGACAAGTGGGACTGTTGGCAGCATTGCGTTCAGTGGAGAAACAAGGATAGTTTGGCTGCACTGAATTCTTCAATATGACTACATTACGCAGTAAGCAAATAAAAAAAATAATAACGTTAAAAATGCCCTCTAACACGAAATTGCACTAAAAAGTAAATAAATTACATTGTGACTTTGTGGGTTCGTGAAATTAAAAGTCCAATTGCACAAACTCAAAATGTTCTTTATTTCCTCCAAATTACAGTTGAAACACTTGCCGATTACATAGAATTACTTAGCGCACACAATTACAATTCACCAGATCGTCTGTCACAGGTCCATTGCACGCTGACAGTTACGTACAACTCCTCTGTTACACGTACACCGTCTTCCAGTCCGTTCGCTCAATCCGCGCTCCCCACGGCCGCTTTCCAAGAACTGAACTCTCTTCGGCCCAGCGCGTCGCTTATATAAGACCAACCGACCTATCTAGAAGGTTCCGGGTTACATGAAATATCCTGGATGTTCCAGAACTCAGAGGGAGGGGAAAGAGATGGCACAGTGATGTTTTTCCAGCCACCCCTCGTTACCGCTACAAGATAAATGGGTAGGCGTGGCCGAATGCTTCCCGGCCTTTGCTCAGCCGTCAGTTGGTCGTGCCTTCCGATGATTGGGTGATACTGCTCCCTCCTCAAAGCTGGTCGTCCCAAACAGCACCATCGTAGCGTGCCAGGCGATCCAGGTGTACCACCAACATCCTTCCGCGGGGCACCTTCTGAATGCGGTAGACCACGTCGTTAATCCTCTTCACCACCCGGTACGGTCCTTGCCATGGCTGCTGAAGCTTCAGACAGCGTCCCTTGGTCCGGGTAGGACGGTACAACCAGACCAGGTCACCTTGCTGCAACCCTTGGCTGTTGGCTTGCCTGTCGTATCGGGTCTTCATGCGGTCGCTCGCCTTCTGGATGTTCTGGCGAGCCATCTCGTGCATGTCGTGGAGGTGGTCAACCAGGTTCTCCACATACTCGGTCGCTGGCTGTTTCGCCTCCGGAGGGCTTCCAAAAGCCAGGTCACAAGGGAGGCGTAGCTCTCGGCCGAACATTAAGCTGGCTGGCGTCATCCCAGTTGTGTCGTGTGTAGACGAGCGGTAGGCCAGCAAGAACAGTGGCACTTTGATGTCCCAGTCTCGCTGATGGCTGGCCACTACATTCCTTAGGTGTTCCTCTAAGGTCTTGATGTATCTTTCGACCATGCCATCCTACTGGGGATGTAGAGGCGTAGTGCGGGTCTTGTACACCCCAAGCCTTTCTATTGCCTCCTTCATCAGGTTGGACTCAAAATTGGTGCCCTGGTCGCTGTGGAAGTCCAACGGCACACCAAATCGGCAGAACACTTGCTCCACGATGCAGTCTGTGATTGTCATTGCCTCTTGGTTCGGGATGGCATACACCTCCGGCCACTTGGTGAAGTAGTCCACGACCACCATCAGGTACTTGTTGCCTCAGTCGGACATCGGAAATGGTCCAGCTATGTCGATGGCGACCCGTTCGAATGGCGCTCCGACGTTACACTGCTGCATGCGACCCCGGGTCCTAGTCTGGGGGCCGCGACTCACTGCGCACACTTGATATTGACGGCACCATCTCTCAGCGTCTGCTCGGAGCCTCAGCCAGTAGTAGCGCTGTCGTAGTTTGTCAATCGTCCGGTTCGCTCCCAGGTGTCCTCCTGAAGTACCGGCGTGCACTTCCCCCAAGACTTCCGGGACCTTACTCCGGAGGATTACCAACTGTTCTCTCTGCGCCTTTCCATCGGGTGATTCCCATACCCGGAACAGCACGCCCTCTCTGGTGTTCAACGAGTCACATTGGGCCCAACACGACTTGTAGGTGGCGCTCCTCGATGCGATGTCCTCCCAGGTTGGTTTTGTTCCTGCCTCCAATTCCCTTAATAGTGGCCCCAAGTCTGCGTCCGCCAGCTGCTCCCTCAGGCCTGCGCTATCCCAGCCGTCCCCAGGCACTGCCGTGACTACTCGGACTGCTGCGGCACGCTCCTTCTCTTCCAATCTTGTGCGCTGGCCGCACGCATCTGGACAGGGTCTTTGGGACATGGCGTCAGCGTTACTGTGGCTCTTCCCTCTGCGATGTTCCGAGATGAAGTCGTACTCCTGCAGCCTCTGTACCCAACGTGCTCTCTGGCCTTCCAGGTTCTTGGAGATCAATAGCTAGGTTAGGGCGGAATGGTCAGTCCTAATGTGGAATGGTTGACCACACAGGAACTTGTGGAAGTGCTCCAAGATCTTTACTACCGCCAGTAACTCTCGTCGGGTGACGCAGTAATTCTTCTCTGCCTTGGATAGCCCCTTGCTGTAGTATTCTATCTTCCTCTCATGGCCGTCCTCGATCTGCGATAAGACACCCCCAATGCAATGGTCGCTGGCGTCGGTGTCCACAATGAAGGCGTCACCCGGTTGTGGAAAACCCAAAATTGGAGCACTGCACAGGATCCTCTTCAGGTGCTGGAAAGCGTCTTCGGCGTCCTCCGTCCAAACATAAGGCCGGTGTTCCTCTGTCAGGCGGGTGAGGGGTTTGGCGATGTTAGAGAACCCCTTTATGAAGCGTCGGTACTAACTGCACAGCCCCAGGAAACTGCGCAACTCATTCTTATCCTTTGGGCGAGGCCAATCTCTCACAGCCTGTGTCTTCTCCGGGTCTCTGGCCACTCCGGTTGCTCAGACTATGTGGCCCAAGTAGTTCACTTCCTTGTGGAAGAGCTGGCACTTCTTCGCGTTCAGCTTCTAGTTGGTCGCCTGCAATCTCTGTAGCACCTTACTCAGATTCTCGAGATGGTCTTCAAAAGTCTTACCGATGATGATGTTGTCCAGGTAGAGCAGGCAGGCGTCGTAAGTCAGTGCTCTCATCACTGACTCCATGAGGCGTTGGAAGGTAGCTGGTGCGTTGCAGAGGCCAAAGGGCATAACTTTAAACTGCCAGAGCCCTTTGCCTGTCGAGAATGCGTTCTTCTCCTTGTCTCTCGGATCTAGAGCTATCTGCCAGTAGCCCGACTTCAGGTCCAGGGTCGAGAACCACTGTGCATCAGCTAGCGTGTCCAGGGTGACGTCAATCCGGGGTAAGGGGAAACAGTCCTTCCGGGTGACAGCGTTCAACTTCCTGTAGTCTACGCAGAAGCGTAGCTCGCCGTTTTTCTTCGTCACCAAGACAACAGGGGAACACTAAGGACTGCCAGACCCTTCAGTCACTCCCCTGGATCTCATGTCGTCCAGCATGTCGCGTACCGCCTCTTGCTTCGCCAGCGGAACACGTCTAGGTGGCTGCCGAATAGGCCGGGCGCCTCCGTTGTCGATACGGTGAAGCACTTTGTCCGTGCGGCCGTAGGGGAGGGGATGCGTCCCCTTCAGCTGCCGTGGTGCGGGCGCTCTGGACCCTTAGCACTCATGGTACCTCTGACTTTACTAGAGGAACCATGGGCCGAACATCTGAGCCCCTCCTTCGGGAGTTGTTCGGATTGGGATGGTCTCGAGGGTGCAGTGGTTCCCGATAACCGTGGGAAGTGGGTACGTCTAAGAACGGGGTTGAGGAAAGCCATTAATTCTCCCGGGTACTAGCCTGCAAAGCTAGTAGAAGGTGTGCTAGTTCGCCAGGCGGCCCCACCTAGGCCATATCGGTAGCCTTCACCTTTGGAGTTGGTGCGCGTAAATTGCGTATCCACTTTCTTCCCGCCTTGTATCCTTGGACCAGATGGGGGGCTTGTGTGTAACCCAGGTCTTGTCCTTTGGAAAGCCCCACGGAGGACGCCGAGCGCCCTTTGGGACAGCTCGGATAACTCCCTGGTTGAAAGAGGCCTGGGTCTTGTTCCTACGGGTTCAAGACTAATGGGAGTAGAACCTCTGGACTCAACTGTCGCTTTGGCTGAAGACGCGCTTCTCCAGTTATTCTGCGGTCAGGTGGTCGGCCGCTCTCTCCAGTAAGCCTTCTAGCCGGGGTCCCAGGTGTTGCGTCGGCACCGGCTCCAGTGTCTTGTCGATGGCTGTTACGCTTACCACGGGCTCGCACGTTTCCAAATCCGTTCCGGCCTGGACGTCGTGATCGGCGTCCGTTGGATTTAGCAGTCTCACTGGCACCTCATCTCGGCACGGCAGCAATGCCCTGGCTACACACAGTCCATGTACAGGCGTCTTCTGGTGCAGCATCATGTTCCTGGTTCATTGGCCTTCCAGTCGCACCGTCATCACCACCTGGCTCCTCGCGGGGACAACCACGTTCTCGTTCAAGACGACCCTGCAGATTCCAAGGCACTCTTCGGGTTGACGGAGTGTAACCTCTTCTCCTTTGAGCCGCAGGACCTTCCTGCCGACGTCGACCGTCGCCTCGTGGCTCCTGAGGGCATACAGTCCCAGAATCACCTCCTCAGCCACCTTCGTGACGAAAACCCACAGACGTACGACACTCTGTCCCAAGGTCAACTTCAATAGGGCCTCCTTCTGCACAGGCAAGGTATCGCCCGATGCCATCACAAGCTGGTATGGTCGGCTCGGCTTCCTGGTCTGCAAACCCTTCGCCACGTCGGGTCTGATGATGGTCACGGTCGCCCCGGTGTCCACCAGCAAGCGGTACGGCTTTCCTCTTACCCAGCCCTCTGCGGCCACGCCGTGGCTCGGTGTTTAGACCACTTGGCTGTTACCAAGTTGGCCCGGGTTCGATCACAGGCGACCGCAAAGTGAGATCTGTGGTGCACAACACGGCGCTGGGGCGGGTTTTCTCCGGGACCTCCGGTTTCCCCCGCTACCTCATTCCACCGGTGCTCCATGTTCATCTCATGTATCATCAGTGTCACAATCTGCGGTGCCGTATGTAGTAAAAGCGGGCGTTAAACACTACACTACACTACCAGCCGTCCGCGATGAGGCTGTCATCCATCCGCTGGCTGACAGCGCGCAGTGTCGCTCGAGGAAATGGTGTGGACGGCTCCGACGTGCTCCTCGTCACGCCGGGCCTTACTTGTTCTTCGGGCTGCCCCTCCTGGTGTCGGCAGTCTCTCTCTAGGTGTCCAGGCTGTCCGTACCCCTAACAGACGCCACTAGGTCTTCGCCGTCGTCCCTCGGCTGGTCTTGTCTCCGGCGTAGCGGACGCTCCTTTCTCGACGTCGGGATAGCTGTCACCTTGGCAGCCTCCATCCTTAATGCTGCCGTTAGCGCCTCGTGGATGGTTTTATAATCGCCGAGCATTAGGCACGAACGAATCTCCGTGTCTAGTACCCCGTCAACGAATGTGTAGGCAGCTTCCCGGGGTACGAACTCTGGTGGTAGGTCGACTAGGGCCTTGCTAGCCAGTTGCTCAACTGCCAGGGTGAACTCCTGCAGCACCTCCCCTGGCTGCTGTGACCTTGCCTTTAGCTGGCTGCGGTACGCTGCGGCTAAGCGATGGTTTCCAAAACTATTCTCCAGGACCTCCCAGATGTCCTTGGGCGCCACTGTTGTCTGTACCGCGTTTAGGACTTCCACGGCCCGTTTCTGGAGGCAGGCTATTAACTGTGTGGCCTCCTCTGGTGACCATTTGTTGTGTTTGGCCACTGCGTCCAATTGGTGGCGGAAGACTTCGAAAGTTGTCGTGCCGTCGTATTTAGGAGGTTTGACGCGCGCAGATGTTGTGTCGCGTCCCGGCGCGTCGACCTTTAAATCCTTTAACCTTCTGCCGACGACGTCCTCCACCATGGCGTTCAGGAACTTGACGCTGATGTCGGCATTTCCTTCCAGTTTGTTTACGCGGTTGGCAAGGTCTTCGACGTCTTCCACCATGGTGTTCAGGGACTTGGCGTTATTGTCGGCCTTTTCCTCTAAATCATTAAGGCGCTCGTCTACTTGACCCATCTGCTTGCCCAGCTTCGCGACGTCATCCCTGACGCCGGGTAACTGTTCCTCAAATTTGGCGGCGAGAACCTCGTTCGCCACCGTCATTTCCGTGGCCAGACTGTCGTTTGCTGCTCTCATTTCTGTGGTTAATTCGGCCTTCATTGCAGTCATTGTCGTAGCCAAGTTGTTGTTTGCAGCAACCGTCTTCGCAGCGAGGTTGTCATTTGCCGTCTTTATTTCTTTCAGTTCCGTTGTTTGCCGTTTCCAACCTCTTTTCCATCTTTTGGTGATGTCATTTGCCGTCTTCATTTCCGAGGTCAGTTCGGCCTTCATTTCCATCATCTTCTCCAACATCTTTTCCAATGCCGATTACATGGCCGTTATCCCACTCCTGACAGCAGTTGTGACTTTGTGGTTTCGTGAAATTAAAAGTCCAATTATCACAAATTCTAAATGTTCTTTATTTCCACCAAATTACAGTTGAAAGACTTGCCGATTACATAGAATTACTTAACGCACACAATTACAATGCACCAGTTCGTCTATCACAGGTCCATTGCACGCTCACAGTTACGTACAACTCCTCTGATACACGTACACCGTCTTCCAGTCCGTCCACTTACTGGGCGCTCCTCATGGCTGCTCGCCAAGAACTGAACTCTCTCCAGCCCGGCGCGTCGCTTATATAAGACCAACCGACCTATCTAAAAGGTTTCGGGTTACATAAAATATCCTGGATGTTCCAGAACTCAAGGGGACGGCACAGTGATGTTTTTCCAGCCACCCCTCGTTACCGCTACAAGATAAGTGGGTAGGCGTGTCCGAATGACTCCCGGCCCTCGCTCAGCGGTCAGTTGGTCGTGCCTTCCGATAATTGGGCGACAATTGTATATAAAACATCAAAAAGTGTGAAGGAATTGAAAAAATCGCCACGTGGCATATTGGAAAGAAGGGGTCAGGTTTTTGTTTTATTTTATATTTTATACACACAGGAGCGTCTCTGAAACGGGCACAACTGGCTTGGATTCCTGCGTTGCACTTCGAGAACGATTTCTATATTTCACTGATATAAGTTCTGTCGAATAGCCAGTGGTTTATTGGAACATGTAAAAAGATAATAGATGAACTTATGGTGTTAAAAAGGTGTTACTTAAATTTTAGATGGTCCTGTAGTAATGGCTTGACATGTTTATAGACTTCAAACTTTTATTAAAACCGTGTGTTCTGCTGCCTCAGTCATTCACTTTCTAGTCACAATCTAATATTTTCCTAATCGTATTTTATTTACGAAAGCAGTTAATTCCTTGTTTCTCTTAATGGTGTATCCGCTTTTTTCTCGCATTCCGGTTTTTTTTTTCAAATGCTCTAAAGGTCTTCACTAGAATGAAAATGTCAAGTGTCACATCTGCACAATGGAAGTTTGCTTCCAGCCTTGCAGATACATTTCAGTGGCAGAGAAAGTTGGGAACTGGACTATCGAAGAAGTCAACATGGGTTCAGCCTTTGTGCCATTTCACTCAAAAACTCGAATTAACCTTTTCTTGATTCTATTTGAGTATCATTTTTGCATTTTCAGATACTATTTTTGAAATTCTTTAGAACAACAGTATAGACCTAAAACCTAGAATGACAAAATGTTGTGAAGATGAAACTCGTTCCTCCTACGTAAGGATTTTGTGTGCCTAAGAATGTATTCAAGTTCTAGCCCCATTAATAACTCAAATTAAGATTTAAATCACAGAAACAGTTGGAATTTCCAGCATAATTGGATCATAAACATGTTGCGAGTTACTATAAAATATTCCAAAAAAGTGAATTATATGGACCGAAAGAACCATATATCTCCTATTTTGATACACTGTCTTTGAAAAATGAAAAGGTGTTATCAGCCCTTCAGGAATGTTCTAACAAATTTATTCTAACCATTGCAAAATATGAGAACAATCTTGTTGCTTTAACCGTTGAGTACATAAACTAGTATGTGTTTCAAATGAAAAGGGTTCTGGAGTCCAGCTAAATCAGATGCATTAGTGCACTCGGCGTTGCCAGCTTGTTACCCCTACTCTTTTTTCTATATTTCCCCCTCTCTCTCGCACACTCATAAACGTTCAGGTCTGCTTGGCGCTAGACGTAAGGGTAACCAAATTAAATTTCCAAACCTTAATGATGATACAGTTTCCAAAATCAAAATTGGAAAAATAATTTTCGTAAATTAAGTATATTTTTGAATGCTTTCAATGCCCGCCTTGGTAGCTAGATAGTAGCGTGTCTGCCTCACGTTCAAGAGGTCCCAAGTTCGAATCTGGGTCAGGGTGAGTTACCTGGAAAAGGTTTTTTTTTCCGTGGGTTTCCCTTATCTTTCAAGACGAATGACGGGTAACTCTAAGCTCCATAGACCCTGGACCCATTTGAGCATAATTTCACCCAATTCATTCACCGTCCGATATGACAACGTTAGAGGACGTAAATTACAAAAAAAATGCTTTCAAACATTTACTGTAAATATCAAGTGCTTCATTTTCAGTTACAAATGCTTTATTTAGTATCATCAAACACCAACATTTGGGCACCATTGGGATCAGATTTTCTTGCTCCTCCACAAATACCACACACAGTTGCTCTATCTACACCACACGCTTCATCAGTAATGCCGTTGAACATTTTTTAAATTCAGATGATTTCTATATTCCTCATAGCCCAATTTTTTGAAGAATGTATAGACCTTAAAAATAATACTTCGAGTCTGAATTCGCAATACCTGCCTCTTTGACTCCCCTCTAAATTCACCGCAGAGTCATTCCCCCACTTAACTCTTGCTCTACTGTTGTCTAAATAATAATATTGAACCGAATAGTTCAAGAATTTCTGAATAATAATATTGAAATAATATAATAATAGAACGGAATAATATTGTTTAGAACTCTCCGGAGTAAACAAACACTGCTTATCCAGCATTCATTCATAAATATATGCATACAATATTCCACAGGCTAACAGAAAATGAAGAATTTAACACCTTGGCTTATTGAAAGTAATTCTTTTGTCGCGTCAAATCAATTGCATAAATTTCAGTTCTGAGTAATTACAAGTATATATACACACATACAAACCAACCAGTAATGGCAGTGCTTTAACTCACGATGCATCGATTAATATATTGATATTTACTTGTTTTTATTACGAAAACTATTTGAGCTCATACATGTTTACATGTTCTAAGCGGAAGAACAACTGAATTATACTGCTTTGAACTCTCTATAGTAAATACAGATTACGAATCATTCATAAACAAAGCTATAATATGACCAGACACGTTCTGCCAGACCAGGAGGAAGTGTACTGTTTCCTTTCGCTCCAATTTTAACAAACATTTTGGCTTATTCAAAGTAATTTTTTATGACGTCATGCCAAACGTTTACGTTTCAATCCTGAGCAATTAAAAATATATGTACACATAAATGCTAACCAATAGTGCTATTCATTACAGTGCTCACGTCCCGAAACATTCTAATAATGTAATAGTTCTTTATTCATTTGTATTAGGAAAACTATTTCAGCTAAAAATATGAGCTTTTCACGGTATTGTTAGATGCATTACTCTCTACCTTACACATGTATCAGCTGTGGCAACGGCTGAAATTTGGTCTTAGCGCAAATAGTATTTAATAGAAATTGATAAGGTTGGCGCTCATCACACAGTACTTGGGGGGAATGCAGTACAACACTTAAACAAAAAAGGTAAAAGACTGCTTTGTGAAACTGTAAGTAAACCAATATTAGCAAGTATAACAGGTGGTTATACAAAAGAGGACGAATGCATGTCAGGGTACACAAATAACAGAAAAAAACTAGGCCCCTTTTCAGTGTTGCAGCGTAGAAATAAATCATTTAAGTTCATACATCAAAATGTGCATACGTTAGCGGATAAAATAAATCAGTTAAATGTACTTGTTGCTGCAGAAATACTGGATGTACTTGTAGTCACTGAGCATGGGCTAAGGGTCTACGAATCCTCTTATAACTTTATTCCGAGTATGAACTTAATGGGCGTTTACTGTCGGAAGGGGAAAACTTGGGGTGGAGTAGGGATTTTTGTTAAAGAGGATCTAGTGAGTGGCTCTAGTGTGATTGACATTGAAAATGACTGCGTCGAAAATCGTATCGAAGTAGCGGAAAAATTTCCGCGCAGCAGTCATTGGCAATTACAGACCTCCAAAAGGAGACATTAACATCTTTTTTGATAAAATAGCATTAGTGCCCGAGCATGTCCTTACGCATAGTTGCCAAAATCTCATACTAATGGGTGACTTTAACATTGATTTTCTAAAGACCTCAACTACAAAAAGCAGATTTATGCATCTCCTAAATGAATATAATTTAAAACCCCACATCCAAGAACCTACGCGAATTGCTGCATCATCTAAAACAGCTATTATATTATAATTACAAATTTAGGGCATTTGAACTTCTCAGCAAGTGTGTTATCAGATCATACTGCGCAATGCTTTACTGTATATAATGTGGCAAAGTCACCTGAAATAGTGCTTAAAATTTTCAAAAGCACAAAAGCAATTCGTTTGTTTAATACAGCATCTTTAAATGAACTTAAAACTGCCATTACCAACGATACCTGAGAAGGAATATATCTTGAACAGGATCCAAACATAAAATTAAAGATATTATATGACATACTAAATTTTCATATTAATATTCATTGCTCCCCCATTTCAAGTTCTATATGTAAGTAAAGCAATAAAGCAAAAGTAACTCACTGGATAGCTCCGGAAATAAAGAAACTACGCGTTTTATTAAAGTTAGCTACGGAAAAGAAAAAATAGTAACAGCAATCCTGGCCTTACAAAAGTAGGTATAAAAGCTTTAAAAAATCAATATGATCAAGCAGTAGCAACGACTAAACAAAACAGTATCATGGAAAGGATCCACCTCCCTTCAAATATCAGTAAAACAAATTGGAAAATAATAAGTGAATTTCGTAAACCCTCGGATATTCCACTCAAAATGATATAACTCTAAAATCAGGCAGCAGCAAGATCTTTGAACCTCTAAAAGTAGCTGAAACCTTCAACACTTTCTTTGCCTCTGTAGGAGAAAACTTGAATCAACAAACCAATGTAAATGCATCTTCATCAAAACAGTAAGAAAAACTCAAGTTTTTTTCTGTATCCTACAGATACTACTAGAATAGTAAACACAATACAGACGCCAAAAAACAGTATTGGCACTGATGGGATACCCATGTCACTCATAAAAGTATGTAACTATCAAATAGCGAAACGACTTGCATCTGTAGTAAACTCCTGCTTAGAAATGGGTATTTCTCCTGATAAATTAAAGATAGCAAAAGTGATCCCAGTATTCAAAAAGGGTAACAGAAATGGCATAAATAATTATAGGCCTATATCGATACTGCCTGCCATATCTAAAGTTTTCAAACGTGTACTGTATAATAGAATAATTAAATACATAAGCAAATACAGCTTACTACTAAAAGAACAAAATGGCTTTGTAAATAACAATCCATAAACACTGAAATATCAGATTGCATCGAAAATGTAATAAATGAAGTTGACTCTGGTAATCACACTCTGGACATACTCCTTGATCTTACTAAAGCTTTCAACTGCGTAGATGTTAGTATTCTAATGGACAAACTGTATAACTTAGGCTTTAGAGGATTAGGCTATAAATAGTTAAACTCGTACGTGACAAATAGAGAACAGCTGTTACATTTAAAATCCGCTAGCGGAGATTATGAATCCAGTCTATAAAATCTGTCATATGGCGTTCCCCAAGGTTCAATATTGGGTCCGTTACTATTTATTTTATACATGCATAATATAAAAGATAGAACACCAAATGCCACTATAATACAGTACAATTATAATTAGTGATAAAGATGCAAATGCACTCGAAAAATACATGAATTATACAGTAAATCCCATAAATAAATATTTCAGTAACTCAAACTTAACTGTAAGCCCCAAGAAATGTGAAATTATAATCTTTGGCTACAGGAACATAAGCACCCTCCATTTTAACCATATCTAATAATATTATCAAAAATGTAGATCATGTAAACTTAGTAGGATTAAATATAAACAGGACATTAACTTATAAATAGCCATATCGACAAACTGACACTACAAATTAGCAAAAACTTATTTATTTTGAGAACTCTTAACAATTACATTCCACGTACAACAGCTAAAATTATATATTTTGCCCTTATCCACTCGGCCTTATCCTATGGGATAGAAATTTGGGGTAACACAAGTAAAACAAACCTCAGTAGCATATTCATACTGTGACTTTGTGGGTTCGTGAAATGAAAAGTCCAATTTCACCACTCAAAAATGTTCTTTATTTCCACCGACTTACAGTTTAACACTTGCCAATTACACAGAATTACGTGCTGCACACAATTACAATTCACCAGTTCGTCCGTTACAATTTCACTTGGCCTCGCGGTTACGTAAGCTCCGGTACACATTCACAGTTACGTACAGTCTTCCGTTGCACAATCTTCTCGTACATTAACACGTCACTGACTAACTCTTACACCAAGAACTGCGACTGTCTCCTCACTCACTAACTGACCAACTCTACTCTACTCTGTCTGTAACCCCCTTTATATAGGAATATCGCCGACTTCTGGTGTTTACAGGATTGTTCCAGTAACAGAAAGATCGAGAACCAGGTGTAAGGAAACAGACGGCACAGTCATGTTTTTCCTCCGTCACCACCGCCTGTCACCACTATAAGACAAACGAGGGGAGGGCTTAGCTAACACGGACCTCCCCCGTCTTCCGCTCCCAGCTGCTTTCACAGGGTGTTCCAGCGCTCGCGTTACACTGCTCCCTCCTCAAAGCTGTTCGCCCCGAACAGCCCCATCGTAGCGTGCGAGGCGGTCCAGGTGTACCACCAGCATCTGCTCGGAGTCTCAGCCAGAAGTAGCGCTGCCGTAGTTTGTGAATCATTCGGTTCGCTCCCAGGTGTCCTCCTGAAGTACCAGCGTGCACTTCCTCCAAGACTTCCGGGACCTTGCTCCGGGGAAGTACCAACTGTCCTCTCTGCGCCTTCCCATTGGGTGACTCCCATACCCGGAACAGCACGCCCTCTCTGGTCTTCAACGAGTCCCATTGGGCCCAGTACGACTTGTAGGTGGCGCTCCTCGGTGCGATGTCCTCCCAGGTTGGTCTCGTCCCTGCGTCCACTTCCCTCAAGAGTGGCCCCAAGTCTGCGTCCGCCAGCTGCTCCCTCCTCAGGCCTGCGCTATCCCAGCCTTCAGCAGGCACTGCCACAACTAGTCGGACTGCTGCGGCACGCTCCTCCTCTTCCACTCTTGTGCGCTCATGGCCGTCCTGGATATGCGGTAGGACACCTCCAATGTAATGGTCGCTAGCGTCGGTGTCCACAATGAAGGCGCGACCCAGTTGTGGGAAACCCAAAATTGGAGCACTGCACAGGGTCCCCTTCGGGTGCTGGAAAGCGTCTTCGGCGTCCTCCGTCCACACATAAGGCCGGTTTTCCTCCGTCAGGCGGGTGAGGGGTTTGGCGATGTTGTCGGCCTTTTCCTCTAAATCATTAAGGCGGTCGTCTACTTGACCCTTCCGCTTGCCCGGGTTCGTGACGTCATCCCTCACGCCGGCCAACCGTTCCTCAAACTTGGCGGCGAAAGCCTCGTTCGCCGCCTTCATTTCCGTGGCCAGACTGCCGTTCGCTGCTCTCATTTCTGTGGTTAACTCGGCCTTCATTTCTTCCATCTCCGCGGTGATGTTGTCGTTGGCCGTCTTCATTTGTTTCAACTCGACGATGAGGTTGTTGTTTGCCGCTTCTATTTTTGCAGCGAGGTTTTCAGTTGCCGTCTTCATTTCTTTCAGTTCCGCTAAAATCTTTTCTAATGCTGCCTCCATGGTTGTAATGTTCGGTGATGTTATGTTGTTTTCCCGCTTCCTGACACCAGTGTGACTTTGTGGGTTCGTGAAATGAAAAGTCCAATTTCACCACTCAAAAATGTTCTTTATTTCCACCGACTTACAGTTTAACACTTGCCAATTACACAGAATTACGTGCTGCACACAATTACAATTCACCAGTTCGTCCGTTACAATTTCACTTGGCCTCGCGGTTACGTAAGCTCCGGTACACATTCACAGTTACGTACAGTCTTCCGTTGCACAATCTTCTCGTACATTAACACGTCACTGACTAACTCTTACACCAAGAACTGCGACTGTCTCCTCTCTCGCTAACTGACCTACTCTACTCTACTCTGTCTGTAACCCCCTTTATATAGGAATATCGCCGACTTCTGGTGTTTACAGGATTGTTCCAGTAACAGAAAGATCGAGAACCAGGTGTAAGGAAACAGACGGCACAGTCATGTTTTTCCTCCGTCACCACCGCCTGTCACCACTATAAGACAAACGAGGGGAGGGCGTAGCTAACACGGACCTCCCCCGTCTTCCGCTCCCAGCCGCTTTCACAGGGTGTTCCAGCGCTCGCGTTAAAATACTCCAAAATGTGAAATGTGTAGTGTTTAACGCCCGCTTTTACTACATACGGCACCACAGGCGGTACATACTCCAAAAACGTGCTATTAGATATATAGGGAATTTAAAACATACAGAATCTTGCAAAAATACCTTTCGACAAACGAAGATAGTCACACTCCCGAGCTTATTTATTTATAGATCTATTCTTCACTTGGTTAATCATATGTTTCCAATGAAAACAAACTCAGATATCCATAACTATGATACAAGGGGCAAAAATAATCTCGCTATTCCAGGACACAGAATAGACTTATATGAAAAGATGCCTAGGAATACAGGAATAAAAGTCTATAATGTACTTCCCGATTCAATTAGAACCTGTAATAATTTAAATATATTTATAACACACTTAAAAGCCTTTCTAATAAATAATATATTTTATACCATCAAAGAATTTATGCATTTCTGTAAAAATAACTAGGCTTTATTACCGATTTTAGCATATTATATTTAATTTTAGCATATTATATTTATTTTTAAATTCTATACCATTAAGCAGTTTATGACTAGTTTATATATTTAATTTGATCTCTCCATTAGTTGTTTATTTATAATCGTTTACTTTTAAGAGAAAGTATATATTCCAAATGACATGCCTTAACTGTGTTTAAACAGTGTATTAAGTTGCAATAAATATGAATATGAACACCGCAGGACTCTGATTGGTTGCTGACCTAGCAGCGTCCAAGGACAAACATCATCCCATTTGAAATAGATAGTATGTGAACTGATTTGAGTATTTCCACTACTGTTGCAAGTACAGAAAGGAGGTTTTCAGCCTTGAAACAAATAACATCTTATTTACGGGCAACTCAAGGACATATTCGTCCGAGCAACTTGGCTCTTCTCTTGTTGGAAGAATACATACCTACTTGTATTATTTAGACGACCCAACAGGAATTGGATTTTCATAGTGTGACAATCCAGTTTACCGTAAAAAAGACGGATGGAATTCATGTAGATATACACAAGTATGACATCTTTCTTTATTTTACTTTTATAATTGTTGTTTAATCTCCATTATCCTGCAACTTCTTAAAAGAAACATTCATTGCACTCTTCGCGAGGTTAACATTTAATCAATAACCCCTTATTGTCCGGATCTGGTAGGCCTCATGATAGACCGTATCACAATACTAGCATACACCACTACAAATAAGGTAAAGGCATTTCTTTAGGAAAAGGAGGAGAAGGAGTATTAATAGAAGTTTGTGGTGGACCTTTATAGAAGTAATAAATTCCAGTTAAAATGAGAAGTCACACAGATGCCGATAAGACAGTCATAAAATTTGTTCTTGTCAGTCACTGGTATTATCGAATTAAATTTGCGAAAATTCCTATGGCGATAACTAAGTAATTACACAATTACCCTCTGAATATAGTCTTCTGTCTCCATAATTACTAGAGAATTGCATTTGTCGGCTTTTAGGTATACCACAGGCTTCCTATTTAAATTTCTTATTGTTTTGTTGTAAGTTTTATTGTATATTGGGGATAACTGCTTTATTATATCCAGACATTCAATTTTGGCTAACCTATCGCAACAAAAGTTTACAACCGATGAAATTAGAAAACTCCAGAAAGGTTTCAATACGTGTGTTAACGTCTCAAATAATAAAGACGATTTTATCGCCGACATAGAAATAGCCACACAACCTAAAAAATGAAAACTTAACCAAAGCCAAAATTGAATGTCTGGATATAATAAAGCAATTATCCCCAATATACAATAAAACTTACAACAAAACAATAAGAAATTTAAATAAGAAGCCTGTGGTATACCTAAAAGCCGACAAAGATATTTCTCTAGTAATTATGGAGACAGAAGACTATATTCAGAGAGTAAACCTTATGCTAGACAGTCCAGAATATGAAATAATTCCAAAAAATCCATTACCCAAAAGTATCACTTCTGTTAATAAAGCTTTATCAATTACAAAAACATTAAGTACATCTGAAAAATACAACTTAAAATCTTCCAACCCCACACTACCAAGGTTGTACTGTCTGCCAAAAATCCACAAACAAGACAACAGCATGAGACCCATTATCAATGGCATGAATTCACCTACATACCACATTGCAAAGTGGTTAGTAAGAAAATTAAAATCATATGACAAATTTCAAATTTTGGGAATAAAAAACTCCTTAGAATTGATAAATCACCTACAGAATTACAACATCCCGGAAAATCACATACTAGCTTCTTTTGACGTTAAGGCACTTATTACAAGCATTCCAGTAGAAAAATACCCACATTTCTAAAAAAATGGCTAACCCAGACTACAACGGACCCCAGAGAAATAGATGACATTATCAATCTTACAGATTTATGCATAAGGAATAATTACTTCATGTTTAAACAAAAATTCTACAGACAATCAAAAGGATTAGCTATGGGGAGCCCACTTTCGCCTATTTTAGCAGACGTGTACATGAGCTATTTTGAAACACACATAGTAAAGGCCTTCCCACAGATTTATAAATTTTGGCAGAGATATGTTGATGATGTTTTTGCTATCATTCCGGAAAAGCTTAGAGAAGATTCTCTAAAATTACTAAACCTGCAAGGTAATCACATCCAATGTACTATGGAAGTAGAAAGAGACAACACCCTACCCTTTTTGGACCCCAAGATAACTAGAAATCGTCACGGTGTAGATTTTGGAATATACAGGGAGCCCACACACGTAGATAATTGCATAAAGAAAAATGAATTCACCCAGTTTCACATCAACTAGCTGCCTTTAGAAGTCTAATTCACCGGCTATACAACATCCCACTGAGTAAGGATGAATTTTTGAAAGAACAACAACACATAAAAGACATAGCGGTATTAAATGGATTCAACCCAGCCATCATAAGGAACATGATGAAGAGAAAAGAAAAACTGAAGATAATATCAAAAAATACCACTCTCACACCACTTAAAAACACAAATTGGCAATATAGAAAATTCACCTACCATCCATGGGCTTTTAGAAAATTTGAACGAATCTTCAGAAGACTAAACTTAAAACTAGCACCCCAAAACAAATTCAGTCTGAGGAACCTGCTAAATAAACCACCGAAAAATACAATCCCCAACAATTTGAAATCAGGAATTTATCAGATTAATTGTGAAACCTGTGAAAAAAGCTACATATGAAAAACTAAGAGAAACTTAACCAGGCAAAAAGAACACCAGAGGAACATTAAGTTGAAACAAACAGAAAAATCTGCAGTTTCACACCATTTTTGGACAGAAAACCACAACATTGGCCACAACATTAAACTGTTAAAATCTTTAGGTACACCTATAGAATTGGATATTTGGGAAAAAAATATTCATAAACAAAACCCGTGATAAAGTTATAAATTTTGAAATCCCGGCATTAAATGAAGTATTAAAACTTAGTGCCCCTAACACCAGATGGCAGAGTGATCGGAGCTCCGTAGTAGTGGAAGAAGAGGAAGGTTCATTTAGTCACCAAACAGCCGAGGATGAGATCGAATGATCTTGAAAACGTTTCAATTTATACAACAACAAGTAAGTGAAGTTTGAGTGTAAACATAGTGACTCATAAATCAAATTTAAATATGAAAAATGAAACGTACTTTGGCCACGGAGGTGGAGTGTTTACTGGGAAGAGAGCGAAGCGGAAGTCTTATTAAAACGAGTCGTCGTATTTACAGGAAATCCCATATTGGACGGGTGAATAGCATGGTGCAATGTATAGTTATATTATGTTTTAAATGAAATTGAAGGCTAAATAATAGAAATATATTGTGATGTATATAGAAATAACCGCATACAAAGTTCTGGAAAGTTTTCACAGTTACTATCAAGAAAGTAAATGTACACCTTCCGCGGGTCAGTATTATTTAGGCGTTCCGTATGAAAAATAAAAATCGACCATATATAATGCATCTATAATGCATCATGGTTGCCATTTAAACCTGTTACTCACTTAGAAGATTTCTAAGCCAATATGACGAAAGGTTGAATATAAAAAACTCGAATAGTATACTCCTCCACAGGAGTGAGTCTCCGAGGGACAAGACGCAGGGGGGTTGGCGAAGGTTCCCACACCCTCCCTGGACAGGTTTAGGACACCCATGTCAGTAGTTACAGACCATTCAAAAACATTCTGACAGCTTCTACTTTTATGAATAAATCTTCTCGGCTTTAGTGTTCAGAGTGAATAGGGCACATGTATTATTAACGGTCTGCTCCTTGTGTAGCAGGTGTTGTCTGCCACAAACATTCACTGTCCTTATCCCACTGTGTAACACAGGACATTCCTTACAGGGACCTTCTTTGCCTTGCTTGACTATAACTATCTTGCAGCTGAGCTATTAAGTACATGAAGTTAAGACTATGCAGGAAAACCCTTGGAATTATGTACTGGTTGTATATAAGCCAGGAAGATGCTGAACTTTAATACCTACTCGACTTTTCGTTTTTTATATATGCTTTTCACACTGCATATATTTATTTATGAAAGACCCTGAACGGCTTATTATGATGGTTTATTAGCATATAAACTATACTATTCATTATCTCATTCCTTGCTTGGAAGGTCCAATATGGTGTTGGAGTTAGCTGACGACGGCTCACTTCCATGGTACATGGTAAGCGATCCAGGTGATATTTACATCCATGGCTAACTCACGTTATCAGTACCAACCAACAAGTGACACATCATCTACTTCTACTGGTACACGTGAAAGCTTAGTGGTGTAACTTTATTTTGTACTATGCACGCATTTGGTTTAGTATGGTTTGTAGTAAAATTTCTGTTAGTACATTTTATGCTTCCGTGATATTAACATGCTCATTTGGTATTAGCTACGAGGCTTTAAATATATTTAAAAAGCCGCTTGACAGCTTGGACATCAAATATGGTTCTTTTCCTGAAGATCTTAGACTACAGATGCTGGCAGAGGCTAAGAAAATGTTTTATTTCGGATATAATAACTACATGCAGTATGCATTTCCAAAGGATGAATTAAATCCCTTGCTCTGCTGTGGTCGTGGACCGGATTATGACAACCCGTAAGTATCGAGATTTCAGGTGACAGATATTATAACTTTTAGCATTAAAATAACTGTCAGTTCTCAAGAGTGAGTCTGACAGAATTTGTTATATTATTTTATTCTGTTAAAGTCATGTACCCAACGAAGTTGCTTTTTGAGGAATAAATGCACGAGTTTTGTTTTGTGCAGGTTAAACAATAAACGGTAAAAGTGCATAATAGGTATTAAGGTATATTCTGGCTCTGACGTCATAGCTCCAGAGCCAACTTCCAGAGCATGCTATCGCGTAAAATACCAACATTACTCAAGCAAGCATGCGATACTGTAATACTCGACGTCAAGATCAGTGGATCATTGCCAGAGTTATTATTATCATTATATGTTATTATGTTCTTACTATTATTACCATAATTATTTAAAAACTAAAAGGAATCTAGCACAAAGTTTTGGAATAGTCAACATTTCGTAAGCAAACCAGCTATACTGTAACACCCAAATAAACTGACGTAAAGATCAGTGGATCATTGCCAGAGTTATTATATCATTATTATATATTCTGATATTCTCACTATTATTATCATCATAATTATTTAAAAAGTTAGACGAATTTAGCACAAAGTTTTGGAATAGTCAACTTTAAGTAAACCAGCGATACTGTAATAACCAAATAAACTGACGTAAATATCAGTGGATCATTGCCAGAGTTTTTATAATAATTATTATAATTATTGTTATTGTTAATTATAATATAATTATATATTATAATAATAAAGCTTACTACGTACTATTCTCATTACTATCGCTAGTTTATAATAAAAAGAAAATGTGTTGGAAACGCTCCGCAGATTTCGCGTATAGCGGATCGCCGCAGTTGGCAACAACTTGTTTCCTTAACGTCATTCCGTGCCAACATAACTCTGCGCACCTGTTCTGCACTTTTACTCAATAAACATATACAAAAGATTACAGTATTGTTATATTAACATGTAAATTAGCTTTAAAAACTCGTAGTAAAATAAAAGAATGCATTTATTAAAATTGACACTCACAGACAAAATTCTAACTTTTTGTCGTCAGAATGATGTATTTTAATATGCGGTCTGTTTTCAGTTGTTTTAATATTTTGCATGATAATTTTACAAATGACAAGAGTTTATTCTTGCATCCAATTTCAACGACACTTCATAATGGTTCATTAAATTGTGTTTTACACTAAGGCTGGTATCAACTAGTACATATCATATTGTATTGAATCTTGTTCTTTCGATCACAGAATGAGTCAAGCTCAGTGATATAGAACATGTCATACAACCATATAATATTTGTAATTTCATAATTTTTTTCGTAACATGTAAGCATAATTACCGTAATACAGGAAGGTTAACACTAGGCAGATAAAAATGCCATATATAATATTTGTTCGTGTTGTAAATAATATATATGACCAGGAACTTTCTCAGTTTTTAATTTTTATGTGTTTTTTTTAAATCTTAGTCCTTTGGTTTACACAATAATTTCAAGGCCAAAGGAAATCCTTTTCGTGTGGCGGAGTAACCAGGGACTTCAATAAATATGTATATTAAGATTACAATTTATTTTAAGGTTTTAGAGTTACATCTTTTCATAGATCAACCTTTTACAAGTTTCCACAATTGCTAGGCTTGTTGTAGTTGGTGGTTATACCAGAGAACTTTAGACAACACCCAAAATTCATTCCAATTTTAAGATACCAAATTTCTTTAGAGAAAACACATATATGTGAAAATTTTTTCTTAACACCAGTTAATCATGAAGAAATAAGGGACATCAGTAATACATTGAAAAGAAAATATAATACCAAATATCAAATAACAAATGTGTTATTAATTGTGTGCAAACATACTATTAGCCAGCATCTCACTAAAGTTAGTAATTATTTAATTCAGTCAGGACAGGTAACAAATGTACTAAAAATTGCTCGAGTTGTACCAGTATATAAAAATGGGAGTGCTGACAATGTGTCAAATTATAGACCAATATCAATTTTGTCCCCAATAGCAAAAATATTGGAAAAATGTATTAAAAGTAGAACTGTAGCATTCATGGATGTATTATATAAATATCAGTATGGATTTTGAGAGAATACAAGTACTTTGGATGCAGCTGTAGATATGGTGGTTAAAATAAAAAAAGCACTTGATGAAAATTCATGTGCTTCTGGGCTATTTTTAAATTTAAAAAAATGCTTTTGATACTGTAGATCATAAAACATCATTACATAAATTAGAAAACATAAGTTCGTGGAATTGTACTTAAATTGTTTAGTAGCTATTTAACAAACAGAATGCAATATGTTTCCTTTGGAAAGTATGAAAGTGAATTAAGAATGGTTAAATGTGGTGTGCCTCAGAGTTCAGTTCTAAGTCCACTTTTCCTTATTTATATTAATGATATATTTCTTATTCCCTTAAGAGGCCAAGTTGTGTTATATGCAGATGATACTAGTATTTTTTACATAAGCAGCGATGTTAATATACTTATACAGGATATGCAGTGTGACCTGAATGTAATACAAACTTGGCTTGCAATCAGTAAATTATCCTTAAATATAGAAAAGACCAATTATGTATTGTTTAACAAATTAGGTAAAGGATTACACAGTGCAAAGATATTATGCTTAATAATTACATAATTAAGAGGGAAACTAAGACTAAATTTGTTGGATTGATAATGGATCAACATTTAACTTGGAAAGATCATGTTAATTATATATTGGTAGACTGAGAGGTATACTTCTTCCAACATCTATTAAGTCCATATACCATTCATTGATTCACTGTCATTTAAATTACATATGTCCTGTTCGTGGGCATAGTATAAAAGAGGTACTTAAACCACTTCAAATAATTCAGAATCATGCAATAAAAAGAATATATGGATTTCATCCACTCACCTCATCTCAGTTATTACAAAAGCTTACAGAGATACATCCTCTTACCCTATGGATCCAAATACAAAGTTCAGTATATATATTCAAGGTAATACATAATTTGTCACGTAACAATAATCTTGGTATATTGTTTCATAAGGATATACATAACTTTGACACAAGGCAAAAATCATCCATTCATCTAATTTCTAGTTTAACATCTAAATATGCTGGAGTTAAGCATATGATAATAAATCATTATAATGATGTAACCATAAAAATCAGTGACCTATATACCCTTTGTCATTTTAAAAGAAATGTTAAGTTGTATTTTGATGATAAATATTGCAAACATGGTTAATATATCTATTATTATTATTATTATTATTATTATTATTATTATTATTATTATTATTATTATTATTATTATTATTATTATTATTATTATTATTATTATTATTATTATTATTATTATTATTATTATTATTATTATTATTATTATTATTATTATTATTATTATTATTATTATTATTATTATTATTATTATTATTATTATTATTATTATTATTATTATTATTATTATTATTATTATTATTATTATTATTATTATTATTATTATTATTATTATTATTATTATTATTATTATTATTATTATTATTATTATTATTATTATTATTATTATTATTATTATTATTATTATTATTATTATTATTATTATTATTATTATTATTATTATTATTATTATTATTATTATTATTATTATTATTATTATTATTATTATTATTATTATTATTATTATTATTATTATTATTATTATTATTATTATTATTATTATTATGATTATTATTATTATGATTATTATTATTATGATTATTATTATTATGATTATTATTATTATTATTATGATTATTATTATTATGATTATTATTATTATGATTATTATTATTATTATTATGATTATTATTATTATTATTATTATTATTATTATTATTATTATTAATTAGTTTAATTTTACCTTTATTTATTAACTTTAATTTATGGACATTTTAACCTGCTTAGTTCCTTTTAATTTTAAGATTAAATTTATATATATATATATATATATATATATATATATATATATATATATATATATTGTTAGTATGTTTATTTGTAAATTTGTCTAAATCATTCATGTAACTGAATGATAGTCAGCTGTTGTATTTATAGTATTGTTATTTAAATTCATGCATAAATGAAATCTGTCCATTGTACTGTTTTTTTGTATTTCCTCCTTAAAAAGAGCCAAGGGCTCCTGGAGGTCTATAAATAAATAAAATTAAAAAAAAATATATCCTTCTGCCACTCCTAGTCGCTCTTCGAATGATAAACATGCATGCATTTTTATATTCTTCGTTTCATCATATTAAATTATTGAAACTATCTGAACTCATTCGATAATATGCTTCAGTGCATCATATTTTTGCCAACAAATTCATATTACCTCTTTTTTCCCTTTTTGCGATACGTTTTATATTCAACACTCTGCTTTATAGCAGATGTAGCAATAACTATTGCTAAATATGCCTTTGATTAATTTGATTCCAATGTGATGCATGCTGAGCAAAGGGCTCATTAATATTGAAGGAAATTATGTATACTTACTGTGTTATGTCTCCCATTATAGTGGTTTACATAATATTATTGACCGTGTTGGGTGTAGTTAAGGTTACATAAACAGCAGGACAATGACATCGAATGCTCACGTGGTTTAGTGTAACTGCAGTTTGCTAATTAGCAGAAGCTTAAAGAAAACCTAACCTTTTCTGAATCAGAAAATCAAGCTGACCTGAACATCTCGTGAATCTTGTAGAAATCATTACTTTTACTTGTATAGTGCATTTACATTTTTAATGTGAATTTGTTTTATAATGAAAATCCTGACATAGGATAAGCTTAGGTTTGGTCTTTTCTTTATACATGAAAGCTTAGTTTTGGTTAATCTATGTTAGGTTAGGTCTAATTTAGTATTTTATATAATTTTACATCATTATGCAGGGACCTTAACCCCCCTTAAAAAAAAAGAGTTCTAACCGAATCTCTGGTTAATCATTAGTCCAAATTCATGTAAATAGAAAATACTAAGCATGCCCACCTCTGCAGTAAGGTGGTAGCTTGTCTGCCTCTCTTTTAAAAAGTCCCAGGTTCGAATGTCAGGTTGAGTTATATGGATAAGTTTTTTTTTTATTTTTTTTTTTATTTTTTTTTTTTTATTTTCCCTTATCCTGAAAGACGAATGTTGGGTAACTCTAAGCTCTTTGGACCACAGCACATTTGAGCTTCATTTCACCTATTTCACTCATTGCCTGATATGACTGATATTGCAGGATGTTAAAAAGAAGTCATAAGTATTGTTAAGGGAATGCATGGTTGCTGCCTTCCCTGCTTTGCTTAACTAGGAGGCAAAGGAGTGTTATAATACCTACATTTCTTTATTACCATCAATGCATATTACTTGGTTGGCAGAATTTGTTTTCTTTAAGAACAATACATATAACATTAACTAAAGTTCCTGAAGTCATATAACAAATTATGGAATATACACAAAGCAATAGATGAGAGAATAAGAAGAACAAAAAGGAGCAGTACAAAATGTAGCTATTCTAGCAGGCTGCAGTTCCTATGTTTGGGTTGACTGTGAAGGAAAATGGCATGATGTATTGACTGTACAACATGATTTTTGTATGAATCAGATATTTGTTAAAAAATTCTGTGGAATGATTGGCACTGTTGGAAGTGAAATAATTACTTTTGGGTTTGCCCATCAGTTTTGAAAAAATGTTGCCAAAGTAGTTATTTTTGTGAACTTACATAACTGAGGTAATAAAGAAGTTATATCCCTAATACCACTGTATATTATGTTCAGGCAGCCAAGTGTAGTTGTTTTTATTCTTGGGATTCTTAGAAACTTGTACCTTGAAGTCTTTACTGCTTCTTTCATGTAAAACGTGTGTCTCGTAAAATTTTCACCTGCCCTTAGTGATTGATCTGATATATTTTAGTTGCCATGTTTGCTGGCATAATTGACTGAGTGCACCCTTCTATGCCCAAGGAACAAGTTTACTTGTGGGCCAGGGTGATTGTGTTTAAATCTATATTCCTGACACTTCATGTGCTTATGTAGAACTCAATTGAAGTGAATGAAACCCCGTGTACTTGTATATGTAAAGGCTGACAAAAGACAAAACTGAATTATGTGATATTAGAAGGAATTATTAGCAGTGACTTCCAAATTAATTAAAAAACTAAATATTTCATTCATCATATGTTTTTTTATTATCAAGAATAATTAATAATACTTGGTTCCACAATCTTAAGATGAATTATCATGTTTGAGATCTTCCTCAGTATATGTGTGACAGAATCACATCACCCGGCTGCTGGGAAATAAGGTGAAACAGGTATTCAGTACTGCAAGGTACTTTGTGACAATTCAAGGCCCCTATGTGATTTTAAATAGTGAAAGTCATAATTTACCTCTATAATTAGAGTGCAGAAGTAAAAATTAAATAGGCACTTCTCATTATCCAGTTAATAATGGGTGATAGATGTCTTTCTGGCATCTGCTTTTAGAATGAGTGAACACGGTATCAACCTAATCAGTTTAAACCCAAAAGGGTGTGATTTTAAAGAACTGTACCATTCTGGCAGATATTCCAAGACAATATGAACACGATAAACATTCTGCTTCTATCCAATGCTGTAAATGTATGAATGTCTACTTACAAATAATTATAAAAAATGTGTTCCTGGATATGATTAAAACACATGTCATCAACTCGGGGTATGGTATTTTCATTAAACTCTCAGACCAATAATATATTTTGAATTCATGTTCAACTTCTGGGTTCGTTTATTTAACAAAAAGTGGCTTATCCGTATACTAGGACTTTAATTGAAACCTGAAACTGTTCTTACTATAAAGATGAATGAAAAAGATTTACAAACAATGTTGTAAACAGTTGATCCTTCACGATCCTCATCCCACAGCAAATGACAAAGAACAGCATGATATGAGGCTAGAGTTTGTAAAAGCACAGATTTGAGCTATGTGATAATAGTGTTACTTACAATAAGATTGATAATTAACCCAAGAGTGGGTGTGCTAACTTAACAGGAGCGAGTACTCTGTATCCCACATTCATTTCTCAATATTTTAATCATATTGATATGCTTTAAAATGTAAAGATACTTACATTTCAGGCCTATTTCCTTTATTAACATGTAGTTAAATTTTGCAATCAATGTTGCGAACCATTTCCACGCACACTGCATTTAAATGCAATCTGAACAAAATTGTTGCACTGTCGTGTATGCAGAATGTATGATTAATAGTTTACTGACATAAAAGCATGCGAACAGATATAAAAGAACTCAGTAATGGTCTCTGATGGAAAGTAGCAGCATATGTCACATTTTAAGACATTCATTCCAAAATTGGCAATGGCATGAAAAGATGAGAGTTCATCTCTAGGAATTCTTGCCGAACTTTTTGGCCCAGAAAATGTTTTACTATATTCCTCCTCTTTATTTTACCACCCTTAAAAAATCCTCCCTTCTCATTTTGCAATAGCTATCTTTCCCAGAAAAACAGTTTTCAGAACTAAGAGACATGGACTCCTCTACATCACTTTGTTCAGTTACCACTTCTTTGCTCGATTCACCGCTTTCAGGTTGTCATCTGGCAGTTCGTTGAATATCTTCAACATTTCCTCTGAAGTTATTTTCCTATGCGAAAAAGCATTTTAATGCTACTGTATAATAGCTACTAATATTACTGCACGCATACACACTCACATGTTTGTGATTATCACTGCATCTCAGTAAAATGAAATTACTTACGTGGACAAGCCTGTGGGGAACTTTATACCCACTGGATAATGCTGAACAAACACAAACATAAACAGTTCTTCACATTTGCAAAATACAATGTGACAGTATCAACACATGTTCAAAAGAACAATGAACGAATAGTAAGCATACCAGATTGATGGAATCGTTAGCAATGTTGCCACATGCAAAAATATAAGATTGGGGTACTTTATACCCCAGCACACCCGCTCTTGGGTTAAGGCAGTGATGGTAAGAGTAGTGGAACATAATTGAGAATAGAAGATGATGAAAAAGCTAAAGAATTCAGAAATGAATTGTAAGCTAGGTACTGAAATTATAACAAAATACATATTGTCGAAATTTGAAAAAGTTATGACATAATAAGGTAGACAGGAAGAACTGAATGGGTGTTTTCACAAACCTAATTTTTCAAATTCTGATAGAAACAAATAGGTATTTATGCAAAATTTAGCAAAATTTATCAGGAGGGAAATTGGAAGAAAATACTTCAGCAACAAGTTCTTCATTAACTGTATGCTTCAACAGCTTAAATTTTGCAGATCATAATGTTTTCATTCGACAAAAACTTGGCATTACCAATTGTAAGAACATTTTGGGGTCAAAAAAAGGAAAGCAAACTTGGATTCAATAAAATCTCTCCATAAGTCCACATGGTTGGAAGAGGATAAGCAGTATGATTTACTAGGATCATCAGTCAAATATTGAATATATTCTGCTGTGTATTTGGATTCCTGCAATGTTATTAATTTGAACTCCTTCAAAGAAGTTTTGATTTAAGGCAGTTTGGAAAAGTGTTACAGTAATGGCTGGGCTTGCAAAACAAGAAATATGTAGAATTAAAGGTTTTCTCTCAGACATAAGGGTGCAAGATACCCATTTTGTACTTCTCTGCCCACTGTCATTAATTTTTATGGCTTCTTCAAACAATTTTAATGAAAGTTTATATTTGCATCTGCTTTGTGTTAATAGAGACAAATGTTTATAGAAATAGATTTCCTTGTTGGTATATACAAGATGAGTAAATGAAACTCATTGATAGTTTAAAATTGGCTAATTTATTGGAAGCCTGTCCAGAGCTGATATGTACAGTCATCTCTTCAATGTAATTAATGTCATCTTATCACGTCGTCTTCTGATCACGTCTGGGTCATCAATCATGTGGCATTAATAAACTGTTACCACAATATTTTACTAATTTTATATATTTATCAAATTAACTTTTACACTGCTTTTAGACTTCTTATATCTTGACGACTATTGTTACTATGGAAAGATAGTCAGACTGAAAAATTCAATGCCATCGCCAGGATTTGAACCACAGATCTTCTGGTTGCCGTCCAGCCACTCTAACCCTTGAGCTACTATGGCCAACGTGCCGACATGACATTAAATTCTCCAACTGAACTCGTGTTTTTCCTGGTAAACCACTTAGGAGTTCTCATAAACACATGAGACAACTACCTTAATGGCGACTTACTATATTGTAAGTACTTTAAGGCCCGGGTTTTATAGTTAACCACTATTAGGTCAATTAATTAGCTCAAGGGTTAGAGCGGCTGGACAGCAACCAGAAGATCTGTGGTTCAAATCCCGGCTATGGCATTGAATTTTTCAGTCTGACTCTATCTTTTCATACTTAGCCTACACACGGCCAGTGTGAAAGAACAATTAATTTCGACTATTGTTACTGTTTATCTCTATTCTTTTTTTTCCTGTCTTTTATTTTTGTTTTGTATTAATATCTTGTGAGATCGTGGACTCCTACACAGTAACCGGTTTCTAATATTTGGGAAATTCTGTTGACAAGTTTTATGCACAGTTGTTAGTCCTAAGCTTACAAGAACGTAAAATAGAATAGTAAGAAAGATTTTAAATATATACATAGCATTATACTTTGGGTGCCAAATGAGATAAAATATTTGACGTTTTACAGATTGAAGCTATCTTAACCTGTAACCGGTATGATGCGGTTTTTGTAGCACAAATGGTATGGTGGGTTCAGGAGAACCCCATATTTAGAGATTAATTAGACATAAACTACATTGTAAGCCTCTGCATGCATGTCTACAAGATCTTTTTTACCATATATGTAATATTTATTAGTCAAATAATGATAGTTTTAAGAATCAGCTATTTTGAATCAAATTACATGCTTTCTCTGGAAGAAAGGTTTGAAGTATGAAATTAAAGATGAATATAGCAACTGGACAAAACCACAGTAGGTGTTTACAAGCAATCCTCACAAATACTACTTGTGCATTCGCTACATATTGGTGTGATGCAAGTTACACAATATACTTTTATTTTCCTATCTTTTGTTCTAGGACACTTTGCACATCTAACCCATTTTGTTATGACTCCTAATTGCTTGGTGATTTTGCTTTTGAGCATCCTGGCAGTGTTAGTTCTTAACCCTCAAGGGAGGTGTGGAATACTCATCCTTCTCTGTAGAAGCGGTTCAACTAGCTGCCATACCAGAGGCTTGGTGAACTTGAAGCATGATTTTTAAGGTTTTCCATTAATGATAAATATATTACAAATGCATTCAGCATGAAAATGTCCAGCATTGTGTAGAAAATAGCAAGAGGCCACCTTCTACAGCATCTATTGGTCGCACAGACAGTGCGTTTTTCATCAAGTGCATCTATTCCTCCTTTTGTGGCACTGTAGTACTCAATTATCTCAGGTTGCTTTGTTTCCTGGTTCACTGAAGCACTGTAGTGCATCGAAGATACCAAAAGCACTGCCTTTTTTTGTTTTTGGTACATAGGAGACCAATGTTAAATTGTCTCCGAATCCTAACGATGAAGATAAAGGTTTCCTGGCTTTGGATAGCAAAAACCCTTTTGGAATTTTTTTCTTGTTTTTCTTTAAGGTTCCCACATAAGTAAGACCCCTCTTCCTTAGTTCATTATCAAGTTTGATACAATATAATGCATTTTGTTTACGTGAGCTGTTGACATTTCCTCCTGAAACATACTGCAATACAATTTGATATACTTACGTGGGGTCACCCTGACCCCGCTAAGGAGAAAAACAACTGCTAATGATATGTACACACTCTTTTCACCACAACCTCAACGCTCAGCAACTCAAAGCACATTGCCTGAAAGGTACTGAGAACCGCAGCGCCACACTGCAGAGAAATTAGGTTTAACATGGTGTACAATTTTAGCCGGAGTCCTCCTGACCCCACCATACCAGTTATGGGTTAACTGATTATATCAACCTTTTATTCAGCATATTATCTAATGCTACTAGAGATGATATTGCTATGCATGCAACAATGTGTTAGTGTTAAATGAACTATTTAATTTGTGTAAAATATAATCACTGTTAGTTAAAATGCACCATTATCACTTAAGAACACAACCTCCAGTACGAAATATTTAGATAATAAAAAGAAATTGGGTGTTGTATTATAAACTATAGTACAGCAAAAATAATAGCATCACTACAAGCAACCTAGTGGTTGTATTCCTTCCATCCAACATTGGTGTCATAGTAAGCAAGCAAAATGTTTTAAAAAAGAGGAATCTCTCTATGAGCAATTATACTGCAAAAGAAAGTTATGTGCTAGTTAAGAATGAATATTTTCTTTAATTTATTAAATTTTATTTTTGGTAAAATAAATATCTTGATTAATAAAGGGAAATGAGTTATTAAATAATGTGAACTACTAAGATATTTTATTAAAATACCTTGTTACAAGGTCTGTTCATGTAATAAATGGCAATAGCATATGAAAATAAGTTATATAATGTCGGTGTAATATGCTGAAATAGAAGCAAATACATAAATAATTGATAATAAGCATGAGTCCAAGTACATAAATTTCTAGTGTTATATATAAAATCTTTTTAAACCACTTGTCAAACTATAAAAACACTTAAGCTCCAATTACATTTAAAATTAGGAGATGTTTCAAGGACCACGTGTCCCCCTCATCAGCTGATGTTTGACTAGTTCTTCAGGTGACCGCCTCCCTCTCCGGGTGCTGTTCAACGAGTTGAATGACGTCATCCACTATTGGTATTTCGAAATTCATGGCTCTCTTTCTATTCTTAAAAATGTGTATATTTTCCCAAACTGTTAATTCCCAATACTTTTTTGCTGGTACCAAAAGTTTGATTTCTTTAGAAATATGATTTTTTGACTAAAAATGGTGGGCTATGGCTGATTTATCTGTTTGTATTTTATGCATCTCATGCGTTCTTTCATCCTTGTTTCCTTGTTTCTTTTTGTTTTTCCAATGTATATTTCATGGCAATCCTCACATTTTACACTATAATTTTAATTATAGTGTTATGCTTTAAATTAAAGCAAAGGTTTTTCTTGATTTTTAACATTAACTTTTATTAATAATTTACATGTAAGATTAAATATACAAGTTAAACGCATGAATAATACTCAGCAAGAAGTATGAATACAAATACTCACATAATTTGAATCTAATACTTTGAAATAAAAGTAAAGGTTTCACTTGATTTTCAAGATTACAATTTGTTTTAAAAGAAAAAGAAATCTAATAAACATTGCGTGTTTGTTTAATTACATAAATATTAGGTGTACTATTAACCAATCTTTTCTTCATGTTGATGTGGCTGCTGTTCTGTAACTTTGGTGTGGTATGATGCATTGTCCATAACAATGAGGCAGAGTCCTAAACTCTTTAATCTAAAGAGCTGTTTCTCCATCCATTTATATTTTTATTATATTCTTTAAATGCTATATAATAATTGTAAATTTATTTTTAATTTTTATTTTATTTTTATAAATTTATTTGTAAATTATGTTGTATGTATAAATGTAGTATGAATAATTGTTAAAAATCTGGCATATTAGCCCTGGTTTAAGATACTAGGTGCCAGGGTTGTTATACAGATTTTTATTTTATGTTATATTTTAGTGTTTTGTTTCTCCATCAGTTTCTGAAATGTTTTGCTGCTCAGTGCACCGGGGTAATTTTGCCAGTCTTCAGATTGGAAGCAAATATCAATTCTGCAGCTTTGATGAAAAGAATACACATGTGATACTGTTAAAATCCATTAAAAAAACAAAATAAAAATGTCATTCTATAACAGTATATAGTTAATCAAGAACTACTTTAATAGGAATAAAGCCATCATTTGTTCCAGCTTGTACAAATGACCAATCTCCTCCCTAGGTTGACACATGACTTGGGGTTTACCTTGAACAATCTTATGTTTATTCCATGAATTCTTTTTCTAAAATACTACTATCTATGTATCTTATTTTAAATACTTACAAGCTTACTATTGTGAGAAAACTGACAAAAGATGAAAGTTCACTGCAACTCCTTTATTTGTTACAAATCATTAGCCCAATGCTAACATACAATAACTTTCTCTTTTACCCAAATGCACATCTTTGACATGTCTCTATAATGGTTCTTTATGTCTCTTAGCATGCACCAACTTGTGCTGCAAGTAATCTCTCTGAAGTACACATAAATTACACCTCTTAAATGGAGCTCATGCTAACTCTGAACACAACAGCTCCAATATTCGCTTGCAAACTGCTCCAGCACCAGTTTACACTGCCTGCCAATTCCTCACCATGAAGCCGCACTTACTGACTCGTGAATTGCTTCCTGCACTGTTCCACTGCTTGCTGACTCATTACCATTGAGCTTGGAATGTAGCACACTTCTCTGCACTGCTCTGTTGACTTGCACAACATTACTGACCGACTGAGTTGAAGCTCGAAACACAAAACTCTAAAACTAAACATGGTCTACCAGGCCTTACATCAGCTTTTATTTGATTCTGTTGGACATGGGAGATCATTCCAGTAGTCCAGTGTTCTGAATTACATTCTAGAACAGTTACTAAAATTAGGCAAGTGAGTCAACCTTGTATATACTTTTCTCCACGTACAAGTTTTTTGATGAAGACTAGTTTCTGGGAACCTCTTCCCTATCGTCAGTTCTGTGGTTGACTGATGATGCATCTGGTGTCTGCATCTGGCTTGGTGTCGTGCTGCCATCTAATGTCCTGGTAAGTTTGATGACGTCATCTACAGTGGGAATTTCAAAATTCATCAACAGGTCCTGTTTCTTCGTAATATATATGTTTTCCCAAATCTGTAGTTCCAGAGGTTTCTTTGCCTGTTTGATCAGTTCTATTTCTTGTTTTATGTTGTGATTCTCAGACCAAAAGTGATGTGCTACGGCCGAGTTGTCCATGTGTTTGAATTTAATATTTCTGAAGTGTTCTTTCATTCTTGTTCCTAGATTCCTTTTGGTCTTACCAATGTATATCTTGTCACAATCCTGGCAACTCATTTGGTAAACTATCAATAATAACTAAACACTAGTAACACAACTTCACTTATCTTATTTAATTCCTGGGACCGGTTTCAAAGCAAACATCTGCTTCATCCTCAGCCACTCAGCTTGACACTCACCAACTGACTGACTGACCTTGACCACTACCAGAGTTTGAAGAATAGCTCCTTATCTAACTGCCATCTACCGGGGACAACACAAACTTATTGATGATGTCTATTGGAGGGATATCAAAATTCATTATGCGATCCTTATTTTTCAAAATAAATATCTTCTCCCAAACCATTAAATCTATCGGTTCTTTCAATTGTTTCAATAATTTAACTTCTGGATTTACTTCATGATTATATGACCAAAAATGATCAGCTACTGCCGATTTCTCTGTCTGTCTATATTTAATATTTCTAAAATGTTCCTTCGCTCTGGTTTCTAAATTACGCTTGGTTCTACCAATATAGATCTTATCGCATTCTAAACAGTTAACTTGATAAATACCAGATTTTTTGTTGTCTGAAATTTTGTCTTTTTCAGAAAACTGTAGCAAATCCTTTATACTGTAATTATTATGAGGTGCTAGTATTATACCCACCTCTTTGAAAATTTTTTGGAACTTTTTATTTGCCCATGGATGATAAGTAAATTTTTTGAAAATATAATCTTTTTTTACTTTTTTAAGAGTGGAAACATCATTAACATTTTTTTGACAGTTGCGGATGTTGTGTTTGTTCTGAGTGGCTAACTTTATGTTGAAGCTCTTAAATATCTTTTCAAATTTTTTGAAGTATTTTGGATGAAATGTAAATTTGCCATATCTGGTGTTTGGGTTTTCTAGTTTTTTTAACGTAGTAATGTCCCTTAAGTTTTTGTTTCTTTTGTGTCTGTAGATCAGTTTTTTGATGAAATTTGTGTTATAGTTGTTCAATTCGGCAACCTGGTGGATGTGAGTACTCCTGTTCATATTCTGTTTTTGTTAGCGGAATGTTGATTAATCTGTGAACAAAACTATGGAATACTGCATATTGATGTTGTACTGGGTTAAATGGGTTGCACTTAATGTAATTGTCAACATGTGTTGCTTTTCTGTATATTCCAAATTGTAATCCTGTTGGTGTTCTAATGATTTTCAAATCTAGAAAAGGTAGCCATTCATCCTGCTCTACTTCAATGGTGAAAACTATGAATTTTTCTTGTAGGTTTAGCAACTTAATAGCATCTTCGGTTAGTCTTCTAGGGACTATAGCAAACACATTGTCAACATATCTATGCCAACATTTGAAAATATGTGGAAAGGCTTTAGTAATGTGTGTTTCCAAATTACTCATGAACAGATTAGCTAGTAATGGTGAAAGAGGGTTACCCATGGCCAAGCCTGCTGTTTGTTGGAAGAACTTGCTGGAGAACGTGAAGCTGTTTTGTTCAATACATAGGATGGTTAATTTGATGTATTCCTCTATTTTATCATCCACAACGTTGCTTTTGGATAACTTTGATATCTATTCATGAGCATACCAGTAGAAAAAATTCCAAAATTGATGAAAGGCTGAAAGAAATAAGCATAAAAAATAAGCAAAGGTTTAATCATAAACATATTGTTTCGTAGAATTCTTACCTTATGTAAGTTGTTACATCACACGAGGGAAGTAATCTTGAGATATTCTTGTGTGAAGCTCCTGCGTTTGTCAGTGAAGATTTTATACATTGAAAAGGATCCCTTGACGTAGCATGACGTTACTGGAACACGTGAAAAGCACCACAGTTCATCTTGAGTGAATTCCTTTTCTATATACGTTTCTGTACCAGAAAAGTTTTAGAAATTTTACACTGTCTCATAATCAGGGTTTTTCGTTAATACCTTACTGAGTTTCTCAAAGGCAGTTTTAGCAATACCGCGAGTCTTTGAAGACAAGGTTAGTGAAATTTCATCTATCACAGAAAGTGAATGCTCTAAGTTATTATTTGGAACTTTCAACTGTGTTATAAAAACAGGTATTTTGGGGAAACAGTTATGGATGTACTCTATCTTATCTTGGATGCTGATATTACCAAAATGTTCTGTGCTGTGGCAGTGCTGCTTGCATCTTCTGCATCTAAAGAGTATAACAAAGTTTTTACTTCACTGAAATGTTCTGCATAGTATGATACAGCCTTAACCAAGAACCACATCGAGTTAAAACTGGCTGAGAAGATAAAGACAAATTTGGAAGGCCTTCATGAAATTTTTTAACTCTAATTGGCAACGGTACAGACACTTTTTTTATACTAGAGACAAGAAGATCCACATCTTTATATCGGCTCCTAACTGTTCTAGCGAGACAATGTAAACCGTTTGAATGATAAAATGATGGCTAGGAGTGAAAATTTACTTTTAAATTTACGTGATTTGGATAAAATAAGCTATTTTAATTAAAAAGCATAAAATAAGTAAGCAAACCCTGTATTTAAGTAAAAAAGGGCATTTGTAAGTATTTATAAGCATTTTGCTTAGAAATCTGGGCTCTACTCATAAATATTAGCTATAATCTCGTGACTTTGACTATGTAGAGTTTTTTATTTTATTTTTGACACTGTAGGTGGCATTATCACGTTAGTAACTAACACGTAACCATGTAACTAACTAGCTTTCGTTAAAACTCTTGCATACACACATCCGTACCACACAAAACTATTGCAGTCGACTATACACACAAACGCAACAGAGGAAAAAAGAGCGGTTTGTTGTCGTAAGATAAACTATTTGCTGACTTGTTTATTAAGGGAAAACCAGCTTACTGGATTTCCTCTGAAGGTCATTCATAAAAAACTAACGGGTAACCTACATTTTATAGGAAAGAGCATCAGCAGAGCAATGTTCACCATCAATAACATTACATCACTAAAATTGAAACAATCACGAACTACTCAACATAGTAATCATACTAATTGCTCCTATGGGATGTTATGTTATTATTAATATAAACAATAAACTGGTGACCAATGACATAGAGAAGCTCATACATGTGAAAAACGGGTCAGAGGAGCAAGAAAATATGCCCAACACAAAATATTTACTGGTTAGAGAAAACTTCTTCCTAGTAGCCACAGAGCATACGGTGAAATAATAGCACAAAGAAAGTGAAGGAAAGAGATAGTAACTTTTTTTGCAATGGACACCATGGCAGCCGAACACAAACATTTATAATCATAAAATAAGTAAGCAAACCCCTATGATGATGAAATGAAATGAAAAAATTGCAAAGATCTATTGCTTTGGACAGAGAGCATTGCATTTGTCTAATTGCGGTGAACAGGGAATTACATGCTTTCTGCCTAGCTGGTGTATGGTGTTTATACGTAAACACAATAAGTGTTACCAAGCCATGAACATTACTAAGTGGAAAGCTCATTCAATAGCAGCTTTGCATGTATTTTAAACTGAAATTGTTGTGAAACATAAGTAGTGTGGAAGTGCTATCACATCCATTCCTTTTGTTTTAAGTGAAGTCACTTAACCCTCTTGCTACCAATGTCGATTAGATCGGCTGTGCCCACTTGGTGTTTACATGCCAACCTCAGATATGTCGGCAACGGTGTGTGTGCGTGCATGTTTTTTCAACGCCCACTTTTGCTATATGCGGCACCATGATATATGAAATGAAGATGAAGCACTGGTGGAATGAGATGGTGGGAAAAACCGGCGATCCCCGAGAAAATCCGCCCCAGCGCCGTGTTGTCCACTACAGATCTGACTTTGCGGTCGCCTGGGATCAAACCCAGGCTGCATTGGTGAGAGCCAACCGGTCTAAACACTCGGCCATGGTGCGGCCTATCGGCGTTGTGAAAAGTGACAGTCCGCTACGTATGGTAATGTTTTCTTTTAGGAAAAAAAAATCCTTAACAAATGTAACTTTAAAGCAAAAATAAAAATGTAAAAAGTGAATTTTGCCAATTACTTTCTGTTGAATACTCTATTAACTAACAATGTATGCCCAGCGCATGTTTAATTATACAAATGAGTAGTTATTGTAATTTGAAATAAAATGTTACATATTTCTTTTGAGATAACCGAATGATATTCAGCAATACAAAAATTGTACTCGATTACAAATAAAATAATTATAAAGACATCTTAATAACTGAGTTAATCTACATAAAAATATGCAAAATTTAACTCATCATTATCGACCGCTTTGCTCTCATCAAGGCTGTCTGGGTTTGATCCCAGACGATCGCAAAGTGAGATTTGTGGTGGATAACATGGCGCTGGTGCAGGTTTTCTCCGGGATCTCCAGTTTACCCCGCCATCTCATTTCACCTGTGCTCTGTCTTCATCTCATGTATCATAGTGTCACCGCTTGCGGTGCCTAAGTAGTAAAAGCGGTCGTTAAACGCTACACATTAATTCTAATGCCCAATTTCACCAACAGATGTTAAGACTTAACACGAGTTTAGCAATAGTTAAAACAAAAATTTTATTTCACCAAGTGTTAGTTTAACACTTGTGTTAAATCTCTTGTTAAACTAACAAGCCAAATTTCTGATGTTAAGTCCTTAACAATTGTAAATACTCAAGATGGCGAGCATGAACGCAGCTGTTGATGTCGATTTGCTATATTTAAGACCGTCTAAATGGCATTCGTAATAGAGTACGGCCTATGAGGAGAAGTGATTTTGAGTAGCTATCCGAAGAAAAAATTTTACGGAGGTATAGACTGTCGAAACATGTTGGTATGAAGGTTACTGCGGAAGTACAATAGAGGTTAGGACATGCATCGAAAGGAATATGCCGATCTCGCCTTTGCTTCAAGTATTAATAACCTTGCGATTTTATAATTCACTGAATTATGTGGATAATACACTGTCCACCTCCCGTCTTGAAACGTTTAAGTCACTTGTCCTTGACACCTCGTTTTAAATTTACGTAATACTGACAAGTTGTTTGGTGCTTGTAGTAACACATGCATTTAAATTAAATTCGTTTCCAATATTTTCCCCGTTATATCTTTGTCTTTTACATTCACCGCATCCGTTTTCTTATTTTCCACGATATACTTACACTTCGTCACCTATTCAATTAACAATTCTTTCTCCATCGATGAGAAATAATGTCTTTCAGCTTTATTTATGATCTTGTTCATCCGCCATTTTTCAGCTCGTGCAGACGAAAATGAAAACAAAAGCGCATCGCAGTACGTTCAGAAAATAATACGACTCATCCATAGCCTTCCATAGCTATGATATTTACAAGTTTCTTGACGTTAACACAGGTTTGCTAACATTTTCAGAAAACAGGTTGGTGAAATGCAAGAAACTTAACATAAGTGTTAGCGCTGTGACAATTGTTACGTTACATTTGTTAACATCGAGTTTAACATCTGTTGGTGAAATCGGGCGTAAGAATTCTCTGTTTACATATATAAACATAAAAATAATTATAATAAACACGTATGGGTTCAGAAATTAAAGTATAAAACATTAATTAAAAAGTTAAACCTTACTTCGCAAAGTTACACATTTCTAGCAATTTTCCTCACTGGCGTAGTATTTGTATCGATATCACACTCGTCCTAATATGAAATAATTCTTGCCATCTCTCCCGGGTACAAAATCATCGCGAGAATAACTTGCCATGTTCAGTTTTACAAGTTATGAACAGAACTAAGCAGGATATGTCAAACTATAATGGTGAGAGTTGAAAATACCGTCCTTAAAATAACAAAAGATCCCTTTTAATAACCAAGAAAGACACCGTTAGAAAGAGGGTTTGCTCTTTCCATGGTCATAAATGGCATCCCTAGAGGATGTTTCAAAAATAAGTTTTCAGCCTCACAAATATTGCGTCGATTAGATCGACGCGCCGGCAGTCTTTACTCAGTATATCGCAGTCTATTATATTGACGGTCGGCGTTTTAGGGCAGAACTCTTTAAGGGGCGCGGCATCAAGAGGGATAAAAATGAAGTGGTCAATAGCAAAAATAATTTACCTAGATTTCTTAGAAAAGTTTAAAATTATATATTACCGCTTCTTTTTTTTATAGCTTCTGCTTTATTATTTAATGAAATTAACACATGTGAAATCTTTACAGGTCAAACATCAATATCAATGATATTCTTGGAGACTACTGTTTAACATTGGTGGATTCTCTGGATACCTTGGCAGTTCTCGGCAATGCATCAGAATTTCAGAATGCAGTGACACAAGTCGTCCAGAATGTTAGTTTTGACAAGGATAATGTTGTGCAGGTGTTTGAGGCTAATATCAGGTAATTTAATTGTAATGTGATTTATTTAGGTGATTTTGTATTGTAAGATAAAGCTGAGGGATACTAACAATTAAAAGAACGATGTGGTACATCAGGTCAATAGGAACAAGGTTTCCTGCCAGCCACTGCATCTTAATATAATACTGCCTGTTAATATAAAGGACTCGTGGACACTGTTTAGTAAAGGGAATGCATATGCTGCCACGATAATTGAACATAGTGGTAATTGCGCAATCGTAATGTCGGTCCCGGGCCTTCGAAATGGCAAACAAGATGCGATTCACGCTCGCCCAGCGTAAACACAATAAGCACTATCGCCAGAACTAAAACTTTCTGGATGTTTGAAAGTCGCGAGTGTTCTAGAAAGCTGCTACGGCTATATAAGAGTGCGCTCTCGCGATGCGCGGACATGTGAACGAGTCTGGCGGAGTTAAATCAGTCTTGCAGTCTGGCAAGTAAGTTCCGCGATGTCTTGCGTTGTTCTCAAGTGAAGAAGTCTTGCCTGTTTGCAAGGAGGAAGTCTCCGGTGTTCGCGAGTGAGAAGGTTTCGCGGAGTTTTGGCCTGTTCGATTGTGAGGAACTTTGGTGAAGCCTTAGGATATTCGCGAGTGAAGAAGTTTCGCGATTGAGAAATTCGGCGAGGGAGGAAATCTCGCGAGTTCTGGCTGTGTTAGTGAGTGAGAACATTTCGCAGTCTTGCGATGTTTGAGAGAGGGTACATAATTGTCTCAGCGGCCGGGTTAGTGATGACGATGAAAAGTGATTTTCTTCAAGGAAGCTAGTAATGATTGAGGTCAAGTGCTGTGAATTATTTATTTATTATATTAAATGTGTCCTGTATTTTCTTATCTTTAATTTTATGAATACTTATACTGCATGGATTGCAGATGTCTTATGTTGAACCGTCCGGAAGAAGGGATGACGACAGGCACGCTCCGTTATGTCGCTACCGCAATGAGAAGAAAGTGAAAATTGGACGAGATAATTAATAACAGCGAAAAGTAAGTGAAGTGACAATTTGAAAAACTGGCGGAATTCGGAATATTTTGCTAATTAATGAACTGTTTTATCTGCTGTATCTCACAAGGAATATTGAGTTAACCTTATTGGTGCACCAAAGGTAAACTACAATAATATTATAGTGCACGAGATTTAACTTGGTCCCTGGTTGTTAGAGAGAGAAAGAAATACGTACCCACAATCTCTTTCTAACCCACTCTTTTATGGCCTGCCAGGCAGGGTATACACTCAGTGGCAGATGATCCTTCTTCGTCCTCCAAATTTGGTCTCTGTTCCCCTTCTTCATTATCAGAAAGTTCAAAATGTTCCTTATGTTCACAATTTAAATCCTTATCTAAATTAATTATGAACCTATTACTAATATAATCTATTAATCCATAAAACTGTTCATTTTTTTTCAACATGTTCACAAGCTCCCAGCCGGATTTGTTGGACACTTTACCTACTACACTATCAAACAAAACTTTTACGTCACTACGCTTAAATGATATGCTATGTTTTGGGACATCATTTTTTATATGTGCCCATATAAGTCCTATAGCATTAAGGAATAATGATATGGAGGTAGTGGTATTGCAGCATTTCCGTTCTGTCAGTAATTTTCCTCCACGTGAGTTCTTTACAAATCTAAATTTCATTATGCTCGACACAGATATAGTTGGCTTTCTGCATTTTAGGGCCTCACATTCGTCTATAAAAATGTATGGACATCGATCACAATTTCCCTGCCATCTGATCTTATAGCTTTTCCCTTTCTTCCCACGCCTCCTATAACTAACATAGACTACTATTCCCAACATTATGTAAATGATCACAAAACTCTCAAATTCTAAAAACATTTTCACATTTCCAACACGGTAACAAACGATACTTCACTTGCAACACCACTGATGCCAGCTTGTGCTTACCCTCATACCACAGCAGGTAATTAGTGAATACATTAGGGTTTTAAAAGGGACTGACCATTTCAAGGAAAGAAACCCAGCGCCCGTGCTAGACTTGGATAGTGCAAAAAGTGCCAAATTAAATCTCGTGCATTATAGGAATTCTTATTTGCAGCTTTTGTAGTTATCAAAATTTTCACAAAAATATACAGCATTTTGTAACTATTTCACATTTGGCATACTGCAATATGTGGCAGTGCTCCTGGATTATTGTTATGGCTGTCCGTGTGTTATTGCACCTGCATAAGTGTGTCTTTAGCCTTGCACATTGCTTCCAGTCTTAGGTTTTCATCCAAGCATCTGTCTTCCATATAACATAAAAAAAGTGAACATTGAAGTTAAACTGTCTTAAGGTACTAACTGCTGTATATAGAACTGCTATATAACATGCGCTTATGGAAAAGGACAATAAATTCTTCTACAAAGTCCCTTTCTGTAAATGGAACTTCATCTTCCCTTTCCAAGTGGCTTTCTATAATTCTGATAGTAACATTATTTGAAGAACAGCTAAGAACTTCTTCCCAAAATAAAAAATTTCTTCTGGAATTCCTCAGCTTTATCCAGTTAGGAATGTGTGCCTACTGCAAGGCTGCATTACCAGCTATGTTTTGAAATGCTTATTTGATGTTTTAATGAAATAGAAAATAAGGAACAGAATAAACACTTTTCTTACTTTTATCTCCTTTTTTTTTTTTTTTTTTTTTTTTTTTTTAATTTTTGTTCAGTGTAATTTAAGTATTTTGTTTCTCTTGCTTAGTTGCAAAGATTTGCACTGGTGTAGACTCCAAGAACAGAAAATTTTCTTGGTTAATCTACTTCTCCTCTTCCTTTCATTTCTTCATATGCAGTGAACTTTCAACTCACTCATTGAATTACTACTTTTAACAGTTCAGTGAACCTCTACTTGGCGTCCTTATGTAGTGACTGTTAAGCTAGAGTTGAGAACCCTCCCCCCAGGGGCCTACTGTGGTGAATATGGGATTGGCGATGCTGGGGTCCTTAGTCAAATCTTTTGATTGGATTCCTCTAATAGTGAGAGAGCTTATACCAAATGCCCAAACAACTTTGGTTCACAACGCGTTAGACCCATTAACATGTTACTCCCTGAACACAAGTTTGACAGACACAAGACACAAGTTTAACTGTGTGCGACTGTTAGTGGAGAAGCGCAGGGGGTGACTGGGTAACGCGTAATTCGCAGCCTCTGGTTATCATGTGCGATTATGTTGGTATCCGCTGATAAACGACAATGTCGGGGAGGGACCATTGCATTAGCCGATAAACTCCTGAAGGCAACTGGATCCCTCTTTCTTTGTACTGGGAGGTGTGACCCTGAGGTGAGAAGATCCAGGCCAGGCTGTCACCTAAACCGGGGCGGGGTGGCGCCCAGGATGTGAACACGTTATCGGAGACGGTTGCAGTGGTGGAGGATATTTTCGCCATGATAGCTAAAATAGTAAAAAATCACCAAAGTGTCAAATTTTTGCAAAAGAAGTAGTCGAGAATTGTGGACCTTATTACCTAGTAATTAATGGAACTGAGGAAGGCTGTAAGTTTACTTCGGTGAACCCATTTGTGATTCGGAAGGGTTTGGATAAAATTGCTGGCCCTGTAAAGTCGTGCATATGATCTCACAATGACATACTTCTGGTTGAAGGTCATTCAGCGACTCAGGCTGCGAAAATTGTGAGAGCCAGTATGCTTGCGAGTTATCCGGTGCATATAGAAATGCATAGAACCCTGAACTCACGCCGTGTGGTAAACACTAGCATATTGGGTGGTATGTCTGAGGAGATTCAGGAAAATTTAGCAGAGCTAGGTGTGCCAAATGTACATAATAATGATGATGATGATAATAATAATAATAAAAAATACTTTATTGTCTATAAACGTGTATACAAGTTTCAGACATTATCAAATTGATTTACAAACAGTACAACATATCTACAGTTCATTCAGAGAATACAAACATTTTTATAAGCAAGTTTTAAAGTTAGATTTTCTTACAGAATGATTTCTAGAGTTAATTTATTATACAAAATTGTTGCTATAACATTTATATCTTTAAATACAATTTACTTATTGCACTTATATCTATGGTAATTAATGCTACCCATTAATATCATTATTTTTGGTAGGATTCTTATTCTGTGTATACAGTACTGTTCTATATACATATAAGGAATATATTGTTAACATTTTGTATTCCTTAAAAGCATTCCTGCAAGATTCCCCAAACTTTAAATTACTAATAATTCTGATGCATTTCCTTTGTAGAACCATCAACTTATTCATATGCACCTTTGCTGCACCTCCCCACACCTCAATCCCATAATGTAGGTGAGGATAGATTACACCACAATAAATTATTTTTAGTTCTTCACTACCTATATTCTTAATATCCATATTCTTAAGAACTTATGTGTGTTTATTTTATCACAGTTTTTATTCTCAATCACAAGTGTCTGTTCCAATTGCTCTCTTTTTGAGAGGTCATACTTCATAAATTTTATTTTATCCGTATTGCACATGAAATTATTCCTTTTAAAGTAGTCTAATATTTCATTGGTACCCAAAACAATTGTTTCCATTAAAGATACATTACAAGCCCTCCAAAAATTTACTGTAGTATCATCCGCGTATGATGTTATAATGGAATTTGTGGGATGATTACTGTCATTAACGTATAGTAGAAACATTAATGGACCCAAAACTGACTCTTAAGGTACCCCATATCTTACTATTCCTTGTTTTGACTTTACGTTTGACAAGCACTTATTATTTTTAACTGGATTTCAGTTACGTGCTTTCTATCAAGTATGATTTACAAATTTCATAAGTTATTCCTTTTATTCCATAAGCTTCTAATTTATCTAGCAGGAGATCATGCTTGACACTATCAAAAGCCTTTGAGAGGTCAAAGAATAGTGCGCCCACCTTTTTATTTTGTTCTAATGAACTAATGACCTTGGATATAGTCAATATCGCAGTTACAGTTGAAAACCCCTTTCTAAATCCATGCTGAAACTGGCAAAATATATTTTCCTAATCACTGATGTTAAAGTAATTGGTCTATAATTATTTATATCTAATTTCTCTCCTTTCTTATAGATAGGCCTTACAGTACTTGTCTTTAAGCAATTTTGAAATCCTCCCTTCTCTATTGAAAAATTGATAAGATGTTCCAAGGTTTCGCTATTTCATTCTTGCAATATTTTAGTAGCTTTGGACTAATTTCATCCCAGCCTGGTGTACTTTTACTAGGCAAAATCCCAATTATTATAACTATTTGTAATAAAAAGCTTCACTTATCTTAAGAAAATGATTTCAATTTTTCTTATTAGTTGAATTAGTTGAAATCTATTTCACGAACCCTTGCTCGTGTCCTCAGTCAACACACTTTTTCTTTAAGGAAATTACTATGTTACTATGTTTTTTCAGTATTACCAAAATCTGAAAACGAAATAAACTTAAGAACAGAATCAACTGCTGGTATTTCAAAATTCATTACGCGATGTTTATTTTTTAAAATATATATCTGTAGCCAAACCATTAAATCAATCACAACATTTGTTTTAATAATTTAACTTCAGGATTTATTTCATGGTTAAATGACCCAAAAATGATCTACTACGGCAGATCAGTTTGTTTATACTTAATGTTACGAAAATGTTCTTTCGTTCTGGTTTCCAAATTACGTTTCGTCTTACCAATGTAAACCTGATCACAATCTAAAGAATTAAATTGATAAATACCAGATTTTTTTTATTATTAGGAATTTCATCTTTTTTTAAAGAAATATAAATTTTTAATACTGTATTTATTTTGAGGAACTAAAGTTATACCAAATTCTTTAAAAACCTTTGAAAATGTTTATTAATCCAAAGTTGGTAAGTAAATTTTTTAAAATTATAATCGTATTTTATTTTTTTAAGGGTAGACGTATCATTAACAGTTTTTTGATATTTAAATTTTTCAATCTTCTTTTTTATAAAGTCTTTATTAAACCATTAATTAAAGCAGTATTAATAATATGTTTATATTCGTTATTAAATTCCCCTTTATTCAGGGGTATATTATACTCTTTATTTTGATTTACAATTCCCCACAACATTTTAGAAGCATTTTTGGATGTTTTAATAGTGTGCCTATAATATTTCTGTTTATTAATTTTTAACTGTTTTAGATACGCCTTCCTATATCCACTATACCTTCTTTTTAAAATTTCTGAAGAGATAGATTTCTATAATATATAGCAATCCTTAATTTTTTTCCTTTAGCTCAATAATATAACTTAATTACATTATAAAATACATCTCATTTATCATCTATGTTGACAATTGTATACATCCTCCCAACCTTCCTGTTTTAACAGACTTACTAAATTTACAAATTTCTTTCTTTTAATTGCCTAAAAGTTTTAGTAATATTTTATTTTGATTTCCTGTAAATGTTACTCAGCTCAAGATATTGAGCTGAATGGTCAGAGATACATGATACCTGCAGTTATTACTTCCTCCTTCATATTTGTACTTTTGTAGCTATATGGTCAATGGTGGTAGCAGTGTTTACTGTAACTCGTGTAGGTTCATAAATATAGGTACAATATTGTAACTATCAAAAATATTTTTTAACTTATTACGCATGCCGTTATCTGCTAAACTTGTGTTTAGATCCCCAGCAAGAATTATATTTACATTCTCTGTTACATAATAATTTAATAATCTATCTAAGGAACTCAGGAAATCAATTACAGATGATGTGGGTGATCTATACAGGCCAAATATCAGTATATTTCCTTCCTGGGTTGTAACTTGAATACCACTGACTTCAAAGTCTTTTTCTTCACAGTACTGACTTAATTTTAAAACCTTTAGTTCTACATCTTTCCTAGCTAGTATCATTACACCACCACTCTTATGAACAAGTCTACAATAGGAGCATACAGTAATATAATTCGTAATATTATACATACTCACTTGACCTTCTCAGTAAAAATGGCTATGGCATCGGGCCCATTGCAAAGAACGAGGTGAACTAGTATCCTGTTTGCTACCTTTGACCGGGTAAATCTCCCACAAAGGATCAAGGCAGGGTTTGCAGCTATTGAAGTGAGGCCATACATACCCAGCTAATTGAGGAGCTACAAGTGCCACCACTTTGGCCACATGAGTGATTTTTGTAATGAAATTGCTACCTGCGTTGACTGTCCGGAAGTCAAGCATGAAGAAACATATGCTTCACGTGCAACAGTGTTACCTGCAGAGGTAGTCATTGATCCAACTCTCGAGAATGCCCACGTTTTATGGAGGGAAAGGCAATCCAAGAGATCTTGGGAAAGGTGTCCTCGGAAACCCGGGAACTCCTGCGTATTCATTAACCTTCTGTCCTTATGTCTGGTACTTACAGCGTAATTGCAGCTAAGCCAGTACCTAGATGCCAAAATGCAACTTACATTGGCAATTTGAATGGGGCAGTACTTACGGGAAAAAAAATTAAATAAAGGTTACAGCTAAAGAAACATATCAACAGGTACAACAGTTAGCACGCCTTCCCAGTCCAATCCTGAGAAGATACTTTCATCCAGCTCATAACATCGACTTCAAGAACGACTAGTGAACCAGTGATCTATAATAAATAAACTAAAAACGTAAAAAGCAAGACTGCCTGTGACAGAAGTGACTTCCTTAGGAGAAAAATAAGACTAGCACCAATTCAGTAAGCCAGCAGAAAAGTCCACGATCATCTCCTCTGAGATCCTCATCTGAGGAATATTCTGGGAGGACTCTGATCGGCATTTATTATCTTCGTTGATCTCAGTTTCCAATTGGTTCGAGGCTCTCAAACCTTATTTTCCGTTGGGAAAGGGGCCTCCTCTGTGGAAGAGATGGAACACAAGGATCCTGTTCACACTGCTAGAGCGACAGTGAATAAGAGGAAAAAACCTCCCGAAAAAGGTGTTAGTCCAATACCAAAGAAAAATGTTACATTCAGCCACCTCTGAAACCATCTTAAAGTAAAAGAGTAACTACTAATATCTTTTGAAAGTAATGAGTTGGCATTTCAAACACAAACATCACTCAAAATATCCTTACTTGGACATGTTTCAGAGAACGGTTTGTCCCCATCATCAGCAGTTTTCTCCGAAACATGTCCAAGTAAGGATACTTTGAGTGATTGTGTTTGAAATACCGGCTCATTACTTTCAAATGATAAATACATCACTGTTTCTAACCTTCCGCTTCATAATGTTAATCAGGCCAACAAGTCAATCAGAAGGTACGTTTCCCGATCCAGTTCATCACGTGGAATTTCAAAACAAAATGGCACATATGAAGGTAAGACCAGAAATAACTGGTTTTAATTCAAATTTTAATGCAGCTAGGAGTAATATAAAACTTTTCTTGAAATTGGAAGAAAAAAGAAGATACACATGTGCCGACATATGGTTTTTGGATGTATGTTTATGCCATAAAGTCACACCAAAATTCGTGAGAACGATAGTGAAATACAAAAGTCTGATAACTGCTGATGATTGGACAAACCGTTCTCTGAAATATTTCCAAGTAAGGATATTTTGAGTGATTTTTGTGTTTGAAATGCTGACTCATTACTTTCAAATGATAAATACATCACTGTCTCTAATCTTCTGCTTCATAATAATACTAATATCTTATCCCTTTGTTATTACCATGGCTATTCTACAATGGAACATACCTGGTATTATAGAGCACATTGACCAAAGCTTGAATTGCTGCTCAATAAGCACGAACCTTTAGTCATGTATATTAAAAGCAGAAGCATTATTAACAGTGAAGTATTCTTCATATTTAAGTTTGAATTTATGAGTCACTATGTTTACACTCAGTCTTCACTTACTTGTTGTTGTATAATTGAAACGTTTTCAATATCACGCCAACTTTTGTAAAGCAAACGGTCAAACACAATAGTAATCACAGAATACAAAAACTGGTGGAAAAATACGTGATAAAACTGGAAATTTCAAAACATTACAGTTACATAAATAAAATAGACCTGGAATTATACAACCTACATTTAGAACTAACCAAACAATTAGGAATTCACATTTGGCAAAATTTCGAAATGCAGGTTCACGAAAAATTAAACACATTAATGATTAAGAAAAACAAAAGACTTAAAAATAAATTCAAACTGTTAAAAGAACGGCAACTGGAACACCCTCATCAGCCAAAACACCGGGACTTCAAAGAGCAAGTTAACGTATTAAACCTTTCGCAACAAAAGTTTACAACCGATGAAATTAGATTACTCCAGAAAGGTTTTAATACGTGTGTGAACTTCTCAAGTAATAAAGACGATTTTATCGCCGACATAGAAATAGCCACACATAACCTAAAAAACGAAAACTTAACCAAAGCCAAAATTGAATGTCTGGATATAATAAAGCAGTTATCCCCAACATACAATAATACTAACAACAAAACAATAAGAAATTTAAATAAGAAGCCTGTGGTATACCTAAAAGCCGACAAAGGTAGTTCTCTAGTAATTATGGAGACAGAAGACTATACTCAGAGAGTAAACCTTATGTTAGAAAGTCCAGAATATGAAAAAATTCCAAAAAATCCATTATCCAAAAGTATCACCTCTGTAAATAAAGCCTTATCAATTACAAAAACATTAAGTACATCTGAAAAATACAACTTAAAATCGTCCAACCCCACACTACCAAGGTTGTACTGTCTGCCAAAAATCCACAAACAAGACAACAGCATGAGGCCCATCATCAATGGCATCAATTCACCTACATACCACATAGCAAAATGGTTAGTAAGAAAATTAAAATCATATGACAAATTTCAAAGTTTGGGAATAAAAAACTCCTTGGAATTGATAAACCACCTACAGAAATACAACATCCCGGAAAATCACATACTTGTTTCTTTTGACGTTAAGGCACTTTTTACAAGCATTCCAGTAGAAGAAATACCTACATTCCTCAAAAAATGGCTAACCCAGACTACAACGGACCCCAGAGAAATAGATGATATTATCAATCTTACAGATTTATGCATAAGGAATAATTACTTCATGTTTAACCAAAAATTCTACAGACAATCAAAAGGTTTAGCAATGGGGAGCCCACTTTCGCCTATTTTAGCAGACCTATACATGAGCTATTTTGAAACACACATAGTAAAGGCCTTCCCACAGATTTATAAATTTTGGCAGAGATATGTTGATGATATTTTTGCTATCATTCCAGAAAAACTTAGAGAAGATTCTCTAAAATTACTAAACCTGCAAAATAATCACATCCAATTTACTATGGAAGTAGAAAGAGACAACACCCTACCCTTTTTGGACCTCAAGATAACTAGAAATCATCAGGGTGTAGATTTTGGAATATACAGGAAGCCCACACACATAGATAATTACATAAAGAAAAATGAATACAACCCAGTTTCACATCAACTAGCTGCCTTTAGAAGTCTAATTCACCGGCTATACAACGTCCCACTGAGTAAGGATGAATTTTTGAAAGAACAACAACACATAAAAGACATAGCGGTATTAAATGGATTCAACCCAGCCATCATAAGGAATATGATGAAGAGGAAAGAAAAACTGAAGATAAGATCAAAAAATACCACTCTCACACCACTTAATAACACAAATTGGCAATATAGAAAATTCACCTACCATCCATGGGCTTTTAGAAAATTGGAACGAATCTTCAAAAGACTAAACTTAAAACTAGCACCCCAAAACAAATTCACTCTGAGAAACCTGCTAAATAAACCACTGAAAAATACAATCCCCAACAATTTGAAATCAGGAATTTATCAGATTAATTGTGAAACCTGTGAAAAAAGCTACATAGGAAAAACTAAGAGAAACATGTTAACCAGGCAAAAAGAACACCAGAGGAACATTAAGTTGAAACAAACAGAAAAATCTGCAGTTTCACACCATTTTTGGACAGAAAACCACAACATTGGCCACAACATTAAACTGTTAAAATCTTTAAGTACACCCATAGAATTGGATATTTGGGAAAAAATTTTCATAAACAAAAACCGTGATAAAGTTATAAATTTTGAAATCCCGGCATTAAATGAAGTATTAAAACTTAGTGCCCCTAACACCAGATGGCAGAGTGATCGGAGCTCCGTAGTAGTGGAAGAAGAGGAAGGTTCATCTAGTCACCAAACAGCTGATGATGAGATCGAACGATCTTGAAAACGTTTCAATTATACAACAACAAGTAAGTGAAGACTGAGTGTAAACATAGTGACTCATAAATTCAAACTTTAGTCATGTGCCTACAAGAGATTAAGCTACGTCCCAAGACTTTCAAAATCAGGCGGTATACTCCACTAAGGTGTGACCTTGCACCTGAAGAGGGCATTCCTGTGCATGGAGGCACTATGAAGGCTCCTCAAGATTATGTATTCGTGGAATTTGTATCCTTACAGTCAGTTGATGCAAGCATTAAACCGCCATCGATACAATTTGCTATTTGCAATATTATGTGCCCCCTTCTGATGACTTCTTGCTTACTGAACTACAAGATCTGGTTTCCTAGTTACCAATATCATTTCTGTTGATGGGAGTCCTAAATGCCCATTGTCCTCTCTGGGGCTCAACTCGATCTTGCGCGAGAGGCAAATTAATCACATATTTAATGGTCAGCAATAACCTGGTTCTCTTGTGCACCGTAGAATCCACGTTCCTTTCTGATACATTCAACACCTTTTCGCACATTGGTTTGTCAATTTGTTAAACACAGTTAGCAGGTTCCTTACAATGGAATGACATCTTTGACTTACAGTCTAGTGACCGCTTCCCATGTCTTAATAGTCTCTTAGCACAAGATGTGTGCTGCGCAGATGTTTCTAGCTGGCACTTTGTTCATGCCAACTGGAACCTTTACACTCAGCTGTTTTCAGCTACAACGAACGCGGCTGTGTGAACGATCTGGTTGAATATTTCACAGGGACGATTCTTTCCGCTGCTGAACAATCGATTTCTTGTCCCCTGGTGGATAGATGATTGCCAGAGTGCTATTCGTGCATGAAGGCCTGCTGTCAGGATTTTTCAGCACCATACTCTGGATAATCTGGTCGAGTACAAAAAATGCGTGCGAAGTCCAGAGAAGTAAGAATAGCAAAAGGACATTATGGATCAACTTTGTATCATCTTTTAATTGACATACACCTTCCCCTGTCGTATGGGATAAGTTAAGGCTTGTGGCCAGAAAATCAACCCACATGCCAATCGTCGGTTTTGAAACTGCATAGTGTGGCTAATTACCTTTGGCAGTGCATTCACTCAAGTTTCTAGCTCAGATAATTATTCACCTGAGTTTCTCCAAATCAAGATTAGTGGAATCTCAAGATTTCTCCTTCCATTCTAGAGACCTTAAAGATTACAATCGCCTTGGCAGAGTCTCTCTTTCATCTTCGCAACTACCTGCATCAGGACCAGATGGTATCCACTTGTACATTGTTACAACTCTCTCCTGAAGGGAAGGCATTCCTACTTGAGGCCTATAATCATGTTTGGGTTGACAGCACTATTCCTGATGAATAGCGGGATGTCACCATCATACCCATTTTGAAAGCTGGGAAGGACTGTTATCTGCCCTCCAGTTACCGTCCTATTTCCTTCACTAATTGCATCTGCAAGTGATGAAACGTTTGAATAATGGGTGGTTGATGTGGGGCCTGGAAACTCACAACCTCCTGACGAACATTCAATGTGGTTTCTGATGATGCTGTTCTACATCTTGTGTCGATGTTGACAGATAATGAACAGTTTCATGAAGAACTGTCAGATCATTGGCATATTTTTTGATCACGAGAAGGCTTGTGATACGTGTTGGTGAGTAGGGTTTCTGCACATCTTGCACGCGTGGAATATACATGGACGCTTACAAGTGTTTCTTGGGGAGCTCATAAACGATCGCATTTTCCGACTGAGGGTCAGCTTGGTGTTTTCGAACCCTTTTGTCCAAGAGAACAGAGTTCCTCAAGGATCGGTACTAAGTGTTAAACTCTTGCCTATTGCTATTAATGCTATCTCTAAATGTTGTTTTCTTCGAGGAATTTCGACATGCTTATTCCTAGGCAACTTTGCTGTCTACTGTACTTCTCAGCATGCACCATTTGTAGAGCACAGCAATGTCTAGATAATCTTCACGACTCGAGATCGAAAAACACAGATTGTTCTACTGTAATAGGAAAGTTATAAAACAGTAATTTTCACTGGCGTTATTATAAGTCAAAATTTTTAAATGAAAGGATTTCTTTCTTCACAACCACTTGATGTGTACTATCACTCATTGTACTTGTATGTTACAGTTAAGCTAACTAATTACACAATCTTGTAGCCAAGAAAATCTGCAACTAACCTGTAGCATTTATAGCCCTATTATCAGTATGTGGTAAACAAAGATACACAAAATTAAGTTAAGCATTTCAAAAATAAAGTTCAGGTAAATTCAGCAAATACTAATGAATCTACTAGTTGCAATTTGCCAGTAATGGTATATTAGGAAAACCTGGTAGACATTAGCCACAGTTTTACCAACATTCTTATCTTTTAAGTATAGAAAGGATTGTACTCCACCTAAAATTTTAATACCGAGATTTCCCTGGAGGTACACATTTAGAGACATCCTAAATCTTAAAAAAACACTTTTATAAAGGGTGTGCATACATGTATCTTGATTTTTATCATAAATGACTGAAGATTTTAGTAATATATCTTGAATTTTCTGGAAATGTCCTCAGAAGTCCAATTTGGCTTAATATTGTTGGACATGAAACAGCGAAGCCAGATGACAAGTACAGAGTAACTTAATTTAGGAAAGCTATTTTTGCAGTAATTTAAACTGGAAATTACTTTCCTTATATGGACTTAAATATTACTCAAACATTTTACATTTAAAGCAATTAAGACAAAACCACCTAATACACTAAATTAACTGTCTAAAATAACTTCACTTCTGCACTATTCGTGAAAATTTAGGACATGTTTCCTATAATAGTCCTCAGTTTTGGTTAATTATTCCACTGATACTGAAATGAAAGTCCAAACTTAAGAAATGATTGTGTTGTTGTAGTTTATTTCCTCTAATGTTAAGTCATATCAGAGGAATTAAATGGGTGAAATGATGCACAAATGAGGCCAGGGTACATAGAACTTACAGTTAACCATCAATCGTCTTTCAGGATAAGGGAAAACCCTGGAAGAAAACCTTATCCAAATAACTCAACCTGACCAAGATTTGAACTCGGGACCTCTTGAATGTGAGGCAGACAGAAATATTTGATGATATGCCACACTAAATTGCTGTATAGGTGAGAAAGAAATCTTCATACTACATTAATAATAAACATAATTGCATTATGTTCCTGGAGGTCCACACCGCACATCACCAAAATAATGAACATGCCCAGTTTCCACTGATTCTCCACATTCAATTTCTGCCATCGTATTTCCGATAGCTTGAGATAATGATTGCTGAACAAAAAGAGAAAGGAGAGAAACCTCATGATTGCAACAATGATTAAGTGATAAGGTTAATAAAACTACATCGAAAGTTACTGCTTTTGCATCTACAACATCCTTGACACATCATAAACTGCTACATTAATCAAAAGAATTTAACCATAAATGAATATTTAATGAAGGTACAATTCAGGTTACATCATGATATTAATTTTTGGTAGTTAAATATATTCTTGCATCTTACATACCAACAAGTATTTGTGAAAATACATTTGCTTCCTTCTTGCTGCTCACACATCCTTGTAGGCCTTTCAAATCCTGGGAGTTCTACGAACCTAGAAACATTTTATTCAGGTTTACTTTCACTTTAATACTATTAAAACTTAAATTACCATTTCCAGCTTTCAAATTTTTCAAATATTATACAGTTAGCCACATCACACTTGAGCTCAAATAAGGTAAAAAATAGTTCAGTAACAGTAACATTATGGGAAGTATTTCCTATAAAGTAAATAGGCTATATTAAAATTACACAAATACAACTATTTGTAACAAAACTTCACTTATCTTAAGAAAATGATGTCAGGTTTTCTTATTAATTGAGATCGGTTTCAAAAACAAATTGCTTGTGTCATCAGTCAATCAACACATTTCGTCATCAAGGGTACCGGTTACCATGTTGTTATGTTTTTTCAGTATAACCAAAATCTGAAAACGAAACAAACCTAAAAACAGAATCAACTGCTGGTATTTCAAAATTCATTACGCAATGTTTATTTTTTAAAATAAAACTTTTTGGTAATAAAAATATAATTAATGCATTTTCTAAATATTTTAATGTACTACCAACAGATCTAAAGGGATTAACTGATATAAAATTGTTTAAGAAAGGACTCAAGAAATATCTACTAACACACTGCTTATACAATTCACAGGAATTTTTAAACAACAGTACTAATTAGTCTTAAACACATTAGCGAAGATGTAGTTATGCTACACATTTAAAGTGCCATTTTTGTTTTGAAATGGTTATAACTTGCATAAATTTAGAAGTATCCTACTTTTGTAGTTTTCCTCTTTGTTAACGGGTTGTTTTGTTATCAGTGATGCACAACAATTATTTGTACTCAATAATATGTTCTGTATAACTTACTCCTGGTTTTGTGTGCATCATTAAATTCTTCTTCTTCTTCTTCTTCTTCTTCTTCTTCTTCTTCTTCTTCTTCTTCTTCTTCTTCTTCTTCTTCTTCTTCTTCTTCTTCTTCTTCTTCTTCTTCTTCTTCTTCTTCTTCTTCTTCTTCTTCTTCTTCTTCTTCTTCTTCTTCTTCTTCTTCTTCTTCTTCTTCTTCTTCTTCTTCTTCTTCTTCTTCTTCTTCTTCTTCTTCTTCTTCTTCTTCTTCTTCTTCTTCTTCTTCTTCTTCTTCTTCTTCTTCTTCT